>JAVSCE010018457.1:0-16771 GCA_032199065.1 Smutsia gigantea | reverse complement strand
AACTACTAGATCTAATACCGGAATTCAGCAAGTTGGGGGGATACAAAATTAATACACAGAAATCTGTTACATTCCTATACACTAATGATGAATTAATAGAAAGAAAAATCAGGAAAACAATTCCATTCACAACTGCATCAAAAAGAATAAAATACCTGGGAATAAACCTTACCAAAGAAGTGAAAGACCTATCTCTGAAAACCACAAGACACTCATGAGAGAAATTAAAGAAGATACCACTAAATGGAAATACATCCCATGCTCATGGATAGGAAGAATTAATATTGTCAAAATGGCCATCCTGCCTAAAGCAACCTACAGATTCAATGCAATCCCTATCAAAATACCAACAGCATCCTTCAACGAACTATAACAAATAGTTCTAAAATTCATATGGAACCACAAAAGACCCTGAATAGTCAAAGAAATCCTGAGAAGGAAGAATAAAGCTGGAGGGATTATGCTCTCTCACATCAAGCTCTACTACAAAGCCACAGTAATTAAGACAATTTGGTACTGACACAAGAACAGACCCATAGACCAATGGAACAGACTAGAGAGCCCTGATATAAACCCAACCATATATGTTCAATTAATATATGATAAAGGAACCATGGACATACAATGGGGAAATGACAGCCTCTTCAACAGCTGCTGTTGGCAAAACCAGACTGCTACATGCAAGAGAATGAAACTGGATTATTGTCTATCACTATACACAAAAGTAAACTCAAAATGGATCAAAGACCTGAATGTAAGTCATGAAACCATAAAACTCTTAGAAGATAATATAGGCAAAAATCTGAATATAAACATGAGCAACTTTTTCCTGCAACGCATCTCCTCAAGCAAGGGAAACAAAAGCAAAAATGAACACATGGGACTACATCAAGCTAAAAAGCTTCTGTACAGCAAAGAACACCATCAGCAGAACAAAACGGCATCCTACAGTATGGGAGAATATATGTGTAGATGACATACCCAACAAGGAGTTAACATCCAAAATATATAAAGAACTCACATGCCTCAACAACCAAAAAGCAAATAACCCGATTAAAAAATGGGCAGAGGATATGAACAGACAATCCTACAAAGAAGAAATCCAGATGGCCAACAGGCACGTGAAAAGATGCTCCACATCACTGATTACCAGGGAAATGCAAATAAAAACCACAGTGAGATCCACCTCACACCAGTTAGGATGGCCCATATCGAAAAGACTAAGAATAACAAATGTTGGCGAGGATGCAGAGAAAGGGGAACCCTCCTACACTGCTGGTGGGAATGTAAAGTAGTTCAACCATGTGGAAAGCAATATGGAGGTTCCTCAGAAAACTAAAAATAGAAATATCATTTGACCTAGGAATGCCACTCCTAGGAATTTACCCAAAGAATATAATTTCTCAGATTCAAGAAGACATATGCACCCCTATGTTTATTGCAGCACTATCTACAATATCCAAGATATGGAAGCAACCAAAGTGTCCATCAGTAGATGAATGGATCAAGAAGAGGTGGTACATATACACAATGGAATACTATTCAGCCATAAGAAGAAAACAAATCCTACCATTTGCAACAACATGGATGGAGCTGGAGGATATTATGCTCAGTGAAATAAGCCAGGCAGAGAAAGACAAGTACCAAATGATTTCCCTTATTTGTGGAGTATAACAATGAAGCAAAACTGAGGGAACAAAGCAGCAACAGACTCACAGACTCCAAGAAGGGACTAGTGGATACCAAAGGGGAGGGGTGGGGGAAGGCAGGTGGGGAGGGAGGGAGAAGGGGATTGGCGGGTATTATGATTGGCACATACAGTGTGGGGGGGGATCATGGGGAAGACTGTAGCATAGAGAAGGCAAATAGTGATTCTGTGGCATCTTACTACACTGATGGGCAGTGACTGCAGTAGGGTATGGGGGAGACACGATAATATGGGTGAATGTAGTAACCACATTGTTTTTTAATGTGAAACCTTCATAAGAGTGAATATCAAAAATACCTTAATTAATAAAATAAAATAAAAATAAGTCTTATGCTTTTTTGTCAAATTTATTCCTAAATATTGTCTTCTCTTTGGGGCTATAATTAAAGGTATTATTTTCCTATATTCCTTTTCAGATTGTTAATTGCAAGTGTATAGAAATACAACTGATTTTTGCATGTTAATTTTGTATCCATTAACCTTCCTGAACTAATTTATTCTGATTTTTTTTGTAAACTTCTCCAGTTTCCTATACACAAGATCATGTCATCTGCAAATAGAGATAGTTTTCCTATTTCTTTCAGGCTGCATGCCACTTATTTTTTTCTGGTTAGAACCTCTGTCCAGTACAGTGTGGAATATAAATAGCAAAAGTGGACATCCTTGTCTTGTTCATGATCTTAGGTGACATTCAGTCTCTCATCACTAAGTATACTGTTAGCTGTGGGTTTTTTGTAGATACCCTTCATCAGAGAGAAATTGTCTTCTATTCCTAATTCATTTACTTTTTATCATGAAAGGGTACTGGACTTTGTCAAATGCTTTTTCTTTGTCTATTGAGAAGATCATATAATTTTTTAAATTCTTTTATACTAAGGATATACTGTGGTAAATCCCATTTCATCATGCCTGTAATCCTTTTTATATGCTTCAAGATTCAGTTTGCTAGTATTTTTTTGAGGATTTGTATGTCTATATTCATAAAAGATATTGGTCTATAGTTTTCATTTCATTTCATTCATATGTTGTTGCTAACTTTGATATGGTAATCTGGATTCAGAATGAGTCAGAAAGTTCCTTCTGTGTATTTTTTTTTTTTTGGAAAAGTAAGCGAAGGATTGATATTAATTCTTCTTTAAATATTTCATGGAATTTACTCTTGAAGCCATCTGACACTGGGGTTATCTTTGTAGGATGCTTTGATTACCAGTTCAATATCTTTACTTGTTATAGGTCTACTGATATTTTCTATTTCTTTCTAATCAGTTTGAAAATTTCTGCAAGGTCCATAGTAATTTCCCCTCCTCATTCCTGATTCTAGTAATTTGAGCCCTCTCTCTTCTTTTCTTGGTCAGTCCACCTAAAGGTTTGTCAGTTCTGTTTGAAATTGTGAAGAAACCAACTTTTGCTTTTGTTGATTTTCGGTATTTTTTTTTAGTCTTTATTTTATTATTTCCTTTCTGCTTGCTTTGGGCTTCGTTTGCTACTTTTTCTTCTTTAGGTGGAAAGCTAAGTTATTGGTTTCAAATCTTCTTTTTTAACAGACTTTTATAGCTACAAAGTTCCCTATAAGCACTGCTGTAGCTGCATCTCATAATTTTTATATTGTGTTTTTGTTTTCATTCACCTCAAAGTATTTTCTAATTTCACTTGTGATTTCTTATTTGACCCATTGGTTATTCAGTTGTATATTTTTAATTTCACATAACTGAATTTCTCAAATTTCTTCCATTACTGATTTACATACAATTCACTCCTTGATGCTCAGAGAACATTGCATGATTTTACTCCCTTTAAATTCATTGAGACTTATTTTATGACCTCAGGTATGGTCTCTTCTGGAGAATGTTCACTGGGAAGAATATGTATTCTGCTGTTTTGGGTTGAGCGTTCTCTGGATGCCTGTTAGGTCTAGTTGTTGATAGTGTTTTTCAAGCCTTCTTTTTCTTGTTGATCTTCTACTTATTCTATCCATTATGGAAAGTGGGGCATTGAAGTCTCCAAATAACCTTGTTGACTTACCTGTTTCTCTCCTCAGTTCTGTCACTTTATGCTTCATGTATTTTGTTATTAATGAACCTGTTTATAACTATTTTATCTTCTGATGGATTGACTCCTTTATCATTATAAAGTGTTCTTTGTCCCCAGTAGCATTTTTTATCTTAAAGTCTATTTTGTCTAATATGAATATAGCCACTCCACCTTTATTTGGGTTATTGTTTGTGTGTGTATCTTTTCCATCTTACTTTGTGTATTTGAATCTAAAGTGTTTGTTTTATAGACAGCATATAGTTTGATCATTTTTAAAAATTTATTCTGCCAATATCTGCCTTTTAATTGGAGTCTTTTATCCACTGAATGTAGTAATTAATAATTAAAATATCCCTCAATATGGGTTACCTGATTATTTCCTTATGATTAGGTTTAGGTTGTGCATTATTGGAAAGACATAAATCATGTTTTAACTTTCTCTGATCATTATACTAGGAGCTACATCTTGTCAGTTTGTCCCACTACTGATGATGTTAACTGTGATAATTGATTTAGCTGATGTCTCATGGATTTCTCCATTGTAAAAGGTGACTTTCCTACCAATTGTCATTAGTAAGCAATCTGTTCAAAGAAACTTTGAAATTGTGTAAATATTCTGCCTCTCAACAAACTTCTCCTCTGTGGTTTTAGCATCTATCAATAATTTATTAATTTAAAATCTTTCCCTGAATTTGGAGAAACAGCTATCAGCCTGCTAAGATCCCTTCTCACTTTGTTTGAAATACAAAGATAATCATCATACATCCTTCCACTTAGGTGTGGCTAGATATAGTTAGGTGAGTTTAGTTAGAAACAATTCAACTAAGCTGTTTCTGCCAAGTCATATCAAATTGTTTCATTGAATGGCTGAACTCTTTGGAGGTACAAACAGGAAAGAGCTCTATTTTTTCCAACCACTGCCTTCCTACATGTTTTGTCAGATCTCTTTTCCCTCTCCTTTTCCTTCAGCCCCCAGAAAGTTCTTTAACTTTCTAGTCACTTTCAGTTATAAGAACTGCATCAGTTCATGAAATAAGCCTTACTTTCAGGTATTTTTTAAAAAAAGAGCTAGACCAATTCAAAACTTCAGTGTTGCATCAGATTCCCTTTTTGTCCCTTCTGCGTAGCTCATTCCTGACCTATGGCTTAGGGACCTGCATTTTGAAGGGAAGGGCATAATTTATTACTCTCCTTTCTGCTCCACTACTCTGACTTCTCAAGGTCAGGGCAGGAAGAAGTGGGGATTAAAGGGAAAGGATAAAATGCAGTCTTGTAAAATCTTGGCTGTTGGAGAATAGAGCCCTCTATGTCACACATGTGCAAGTGCTGTTCTTCGCCAAGGCCTACTTGCATGTTCTTTAGAAACTCTGGAGACTTCTATCCATTGCAGTTCCTTGTCAAAGACTCTGTGATATCTACAGCTGGCCCCTAGAGACCCACTCCAAGCTCCAATCCCATACTTCGTATTCTATTTTGCTTCGTTCTATACCCTTCATATTGTCTTTCTGTGCAGGACACCTTCAGAATAGTTCAAACCAAACTATCCTTTGAATACACACACATTCACGCTCACAGGAAATTCATTCTTGCTTTGCCAAGTAGTGGGAGTATAAACCACACCACTGCTCCATGCTACCATGGGCTTTCAGAATTCTCCAGGAAGAATCATTTCAGATAGGGTAAGAAGAAGAAGAAAATGAGGCATTCCCCCTGAACCTATGACTCATTAGCTCAGTGACTCCCTTTTTGAGTATATATAAGATAGAGGTGGAGAGATAGATCGTTCCAGGGTCAAGCTGGTCACTTTTTGGTAAACTCTGAAAGAGGAGGCCATAGATCCTTGGCATTTTAGCACCTGTTCTGGACTTAAGAGAAATTGTGAGACTGCAAGAAAAGTCTCATTTAGCATTCTGTTCATAAATATGTAATTACAGAATTACAGTCATACTGTTCATATAAAATTTGCATACTTTTTCCCTAGTTAACAACACCGATCTTTCCTCAGACTCTCAAACTTGTTACTCACATCCTCTTTTAATTATTATTCCCCCAGCTTGGAACACTACCTCCTGGAATTTCACATGCTTGAGTTTTGCTACTGGTTGTATTTTAGCACTTAAATTCTTATTTCTTATTTAACTATTCCCCTATCTTCATGTTCAAGAATATGTCTCATGTCTTTTGCACTTCTATAGACCCACCATCTAAAATAGGGTCTGAAACATAGTAGATACCCAGTAAATATTTGATGAATGAATGAATGAACATTATATCATGAGCTTTTTCTCACAAGTCATTAAATTTTTTTTTTTTTGTAAATAGTAATCCTACAACTCAACAACCAAAAAGCAACCTCATTCAAAAATGGGCCAAAAACTTGAGTAGAGATTTCTCCAGAGAAGATACACAAATGGCTAGTAAGCACATGAAAAGATACTAAACATCTCTAATCATGAGGGAAATGCAAATCAAAACATCAGTGATGTACTACTTCATACCCATTTAGGATGGTACTATATATATATATATTTTTAACAATAGGAAAAAAGCAAGTATTGACAAAATTTGAGCTATTAGAACCCTGTGTATTACTGATGAGAATGTAAAATGGTACACTTGCTATGGAAAATAGTAAAACAATTCCTCAAAAAATTAAGCATAGAATTACCATATGACCAAGCAATTCAACTTATAGGTATATGCCCCAAAAATTTGAAAGCAGGGACTCAGATATTTGTACATGAATATTCATAGAAGCATTATTTGAAATAACCAAATGTGGACACACCTCAAATGTTGTTCGTCACTGGATGAATGAATGAACTGAAAGTATAGACCCATATACTAGAATATTTTTCAACCATAAAAAAAGAATGAAATTCTAATCCATGCTATAACATGGATGAACCTTGAAAACATTATGCTGAATGAAATAAGCCACAAAAGGACAAATAGTGTAAAATTTCATTTATGTGTATATATTTTAAATAGATATAACATCTTAGTAGGTATGAAATAGTATATCATTAAAGTTTTGATCTGCGTTTCCCTAATGATAAGAGATGTTCAGTATCTTTTCATGTGCTTGTAAGCCATTTGTGTATCTTTGGAGAAGTGTCTACTCAAGTTCTTTGCCCATTTTTGAATGAGTTTGTTTTTTGGTTGTTGAGTTGTAAGATTAGTATTTACAAAAAAAATGTAGTGACTTGTAAATCAAATTGATAGAGACAGAAAGTGGAGTAGTGGTTACTAAGGCCTCGGGGAGGGCATAATAGGGAGCTGGTGTTCAGTGGGCACAGAGTTTCACATTAGGATGATAAAAAGGTTTTGGAGATGGATAGCGGTAACTGTTGCACAACAGTGTGAAGGTACTTACTGCCATTGATCACACATTTAAACATGGTTAAAAAGATAAATTGTATGTGTATTTTACCATGATAAAAAAATTAAAAGTCATATTAGCTCCTTAATATTCTAGCATGTAAGTATACTATGCTGTATTTAACCATTGCTGTTATTGCCCATTTATATGGTTTGAATGGTTATTTTCATACAAGAAATGATAAAGTGTATATACATGTACCTCAGATGTAGTTATTAGATCAAAGGATGTATATCTAAATATTTCCATTTCTTGGTTTCTCAGTGTCAAATTAATTTCCAGAAAGGTGTACTGTTTTATCTTTCAACAGACCTTTATTTCTAGGAAATATTCAAATCTGAATTTTTATGTAGAAAGATTTTTTTATATCTGTACATCAGATCAACTTGTGCTTCTTCATATAATGTAGGGGTATTTTACTTCCCTTTAAATCATTCACATTTATGTGGTATCTAGCTTTTTTTATGCCTCAGAATCAACACAAAAAAGAAATACTGATCAAGTATGGCAAGTTTGCCTAATTTCTGATATACAATATTATGCTACACTTTATCAGGTGGTGTGAATGGGCGAGTCTCATAGGGAAGGAGGTAACTGCTCTAGCATTGTATTAAATTGATTTTTCTTTATAGATTATAAAATCCTAAAATAGAGAAGATTGTTAATCCAGGGGTATAAGCCACCTTATGAATCACACTTTCTCTTTAACATAGACATCTTAAGATCAGATAACAAATAAAATGTAACTTTGTTGATGGTTTCATTATTTGAAGAGCTGCTAAAATTTAGAATTTTGTCTACCAATCACAAAAATCAAATTCTAAAAAATCACATTACTTAGCTGCTTATTAGCATATAAGCGTAAGGTTGCCGTCTAACCATCCTGTTCTAATTTCTCTGATCCAGGAAGGTAAAGGGGCTTAAATATATGGCAGTGTAGATTTTTTTTCCCTTGACTGTTCACTAGAGAATGGGATTGTAGATAAAATTCACTTCTGAACTAAAAACATTTCACCAATAACTACGATTCCCTCAACATGTATGAGGTGGCAGTGGGGGCAATATGTGTGCCTATACATATTTATTTCAAGCAGCACATTCCCATATATGGTTTCACTCTAGAGCTTCACCAAAAAATAGTACTCTTCTAAAATTATGTTCACATATATTGAGCCAAGTCCTAGTATGTTTTTATTTGGGGAGCTTAAAATTGCCTTAGAAATTTTATCATACTGCCTCTGATGAATAACTCCAGAAACCTTAGAAATCACAAATTTTCAAATGTGCAAAACCATCATAGCATCTTGAAGATCTCTAATTTACTTTCTAAATGCTTTCTAGAGTGGTCTGGGCTGATTACCCTCAGGGCTAAGCCAGAAAATGGGGGGATGGAGGGTGGGGAACGGAGTCCTATTGTACATAATGATCTCATTTATGAATGAGACCCTTATTGTTGAGCTTGAATTTGAAGTTCTTTTTGTTCTTATTTGAGTTCTGTTGATATGGTTATTATAAATAGTCAAAATACTGCCAGCTTTCGATCTGGGTTACTTTCTGTTTTTAATTGCATGTGCTTAATGATTTAGTCACATATCCTGCATGTATAAATACTTGTTTGGTAAAATACTTTTTTATATCTGATTCAGCCGAACTCAAATTAAGGCTAAACTTGAAAATAACACTCTCTCACTCTCTCTCTCTCTCTCTCTCTCTCTCCCTCTCTCTCTCTCCCTCTCTCTCTCTCTCTCTCTCTCTCTCTCTCTCTCTCTCTCTCTCTCTCTCTCTCTCTCTCTCTCTCTCTCTCTCTCTCTCTCTCTCTCTCTCTCTCTCTCTCTCTCTCGTCAGTAAGCAGGAGGCAAAAAGATAGGTTTGGTATTAGGGCAAGAAAAAGGATAGGTAATTTATGGGTACAACTACATTTCAGAAAATCGATACTACCTAAAAATACAACTTTGCTCATGTGTTGCTACTCAATTAGGAAATATTAAAGTGTAAAGAAAGGATATAATTGATATTCCTTAAGGAGAAATGGGAGTGCTGGTCAGCTGCAAAAGATGCACACAGCATACTTCATACTAGTAGGACTCACCATAATTAAGAATTTGAATGTAGGGCTCTAGGTAAGTATATTTGAGTTTCAAACTGACCTTATAAAGCACATATTTTGGTTACAAATTGTATACTGGAGATTGCCTCTTAAAACATTCCTATAGATAAGGGATCCACAAACATTTTTATTCAATAGCCATATAGTAAATATTTCAGGCTTTGCAGGCCATCTAGTCTCTGTCACAACTACTCCATCACTGTAAAACAAATGAAACTGTAGGTAAAACAAATGAGCATAGCTATGACCCAGTAAAACTTTATTTACAAAGATAGGAAGCAAGCCAGATTTGGCCATCCCTGCACCAAATGGAAAAATCTTAAGCTACTCTGTGCATTTGTCTATTTTTTCATACCCTACATTCTCTTTGTACAAATTCTTAACATTATTTTTATTTAGTTACTTCACGGAAACCAAGGGAAGATGAGAAAGATGGTCAGGCATATAAATTTGTGTCACGATCTGAGATGGAAACAGATATTAAAGCTGGAAAGTATTTGGAACATGGGGAATATGAAGGAAATCTCTATGGAACCAAGATTGATTCTATTCTTGAAGTTGTCCAAACTGGACGAACTTGCATTTTGGATGTCAACCCTCAAGTAAGCTGCATGTATTCTGAAACTTTTTATTTTACTTCTTACAAAGGTTTTGTTTTGTTTTCAGATTGTGAAGGTGAACTTTCTTTCCCTCTATTACCTGTTGGTTGGTGATAGGCGTTCTTACTATATATACACAGCTAATTAAATAAATTTCTGCTCAGTAGCCAACAGAGGCTTGGGTAGCAACAGAAACTTAGTAGAAGTTTAATATTTATTTACTTGCTCAAGTAATATATAAGTGCATGCCTTAGGAAATGTTCAATTTAAAATTTAAGGCTGCAACATAAAGAATAAAACTGAAGTCATACCCCTTCCCACTTCCCCTAATGCACAAAAATTCATTTCCATTCCGTGTCTCTCACCAACTCCTTCACACCCCACCACACTCAACCAAACTTTGCTTCTGTATTCGTAGATAAATATTAATACTTTGATGTGTATCTTTCTGTCATTTTAGTATGCCTTAAATACAGATATCTAAATAATCTATACAGATTCTTCAGCTTTTTTCATTAGACCGTATTTCTTTTTTTTTTTTTGAGCTGTAAATATATTTTTTTTCTTGTGAAATGATTATCACAGTAAGTTTAGTTAACATTCTTCAACATACATAGTTACAAATTATTTTTTCTTGCGATGTGAACTTTTGAGGTTTTTTCTCTTAACAACTTTTCAGTACATAAGACATTATTGCTCACCATGCAATGAACAAGTTCCAATACAGTGAACAGGCTCCCACAAGGTGAACAATGCAAGGAACATAGTGAACAGGTTCTCACAAGGTGAACAATGCAAAGGCAGTCATATCAGAGAAACTAATTCAGTTACTATAATCAATCAAGTCAACTATGATTATTCATGTGAAAGCGAATCCCACATTTCCCCCTTTTTTGTTTTAATTGACGCAAATGCATATGCATATATTTGTGGAAGGTACCAGAATAATGATTAGCTGGGCTCGGCCTGTGACATAGGTTGTCACAGGCAATGTCTCTCTCGTCTGGAGGGGTGAGATTCTATGCCTCACCTCAGTTGGCCCCCACGTTGCTCCCCTGAGGTCCCTTGCGACTGTGCCTGTCTTAGGTTGTTCCTCCCATGAGGAATCTTACCCGTCTCTGGCTAACCAGCCATCTCCTGGGACCAAACAGGGAGCTAAAATACGAAAGAGAGGACAGCCAGCAGCTATAATTCTGGATAAAATCACAATATACATGATTATTTTCTTGCAGCAAATGCAGGTGGGGAATCAGTGTATGATTTCACAAAGTTGTTTAAAAGGAATCACTTATTTCTTGAAGTTAAATCTTGAGAAGTAGCATATGCTTGTATTAGACCAACAACTGCCTTCCGCACACACACTAGGAGAACAGGAATACAAATGCATAGCGGTATTAGACCTACAATTATAGGCTATATCCAATGAAACAAAGAAAACCAATTTAACAATCCAGGCATTTGTAAAAACTTATCAATACCATGATGAATGTTGTCTATTTGATCTTGAGTAGTATGCAAAAAATCAGCCAAATTAAAACAACACATCCCTGGAAATTGTTCACATCCCATAGTTGTACAGCCCTCCCCATGCCCCTCCAACATTACATCTGCAATCATAATGCCCCTTTTTCCCTCTTATACCTCCCTTCCCACCCATCTTCCCCAGTCCCTTTCCCTTTGGTAACTATTAGTCCGTTCTTGGGTTCTGTGAGCCTGCTGCTGTTTTGTTCCTTCAGTATTTCTTCTTTGTTCTTATACTCCACATATGAGTGAAATCATTTGATACTTGTCTTTTTCGGCTTGGCTTATTTCACTGAGCATAATACCCTCTAGCTCCATCCATGTTGTTGCAAATGGTAGGATTTGTTTTCTTCTTATGGCTGAATAATATTCCATTGTGTATATGTACCACATCTTCTTTATCCATTCATCTACTGATGGACACTTAGGTTGCTTCCATTTCTTGGCTATTGTAAATAGTGCTGCGATAAACATAGGGTGCATCTGTCTTTTTCAAACTGGGCTGCTGCATTCTTAGGGTAAATTCCTAGGAGTGGAATTCCTGGGTCAAATGGTATTTCTATTTTGAGTTTTTTGAGGAACCTCCATACTGCTTTCCACAATGGTTGAACTAATTTTAATTTGCATTCCCACCAGCAGTGTAGGAGGGTTCCCTTTTTTCCACATCCTCGCCAACATTTGTTGTTGTTTGTGTTTTGGACGTTGGCCACCCTCACTGGTGTAAGGTGATATCTCATTGTGGTTTTAATCTGCATTTCTCTGATGATTAGGGATGTGGAGCATCTTTTCATGTGCCTGTTGCCCATCTGAATTTCTTCTTCTTTTTTTGGTTAATATAACTTATTTTATTATCATTTATCTACAATTACATGTGCAATATTATGGTTATTAAACTACCCCTTCATCAGGTCCCCCCCCACCAACCCCATTACAGTCACTGTCCATAAGCGTAGTGAGACGCTATAGAATCACTACTTGTCTTCCCTGAGTTGTACAGCCCTCCCCGTGCCCCCCCCCCAACATTACAACTGCTAATCATAATGCCCCTTATTCCCTCTTATCCCACCCTTCCCACCCATCTTCCCCAGTCCTTTTCCCTTTGGTAACTATTAGTACGTTCTTGGGTTCTGCGACTCTGCGGCTGTTTTGTTCCTTCAGTATTTTTTCTTTGTTCTTATACTCCACATATGAGTGAAATCATTTGATACTTGTCTTTTTCGGCTTGGCTTATTTCACTGAGCATAATACCCTCTAGCTCCATCCATGTTGTTGCAAATGGTAGGATTTGTTTTCTTCTTATGGCTGAATAATATTCCATTGTGTATATGTACCACATCTTCTTTATCCATTCATCTACTGATGGACACTTAGGTTGCTTCCATTTCTTGGCTATTGTAAATAGTGCTGCGATAAACATAGGGGTGCATCTGTCTTTTTCAAATTGGGCTGCTGCATTCTTAGGGTAAATTCCTAGGAGTGGAATTCCTGGGTCAAATGGTATTTCTATTTTGAGTTTTTTGAGGAACCTCCATACTGCTTTCCACAATGGTTAAACTAATTTGCATTCCCACCAGCAGTGTAGGAGGGTTCCCTTTTCTCCACATCCTCGCCAACATTTGTTGTTGTTTGTGTTTTGGATGTTGGCCATCCTCACTGGTGTGAGGTGATATCTCATTGTGGTTTTAATCTGCATTTCTCTGATGATTAGCGATGTGGAGCATCTTTTCATGTGCCTGTTGGCCATCTGAATTTCTTCTTTAGAGAAGTGTCTATTCATGTCCTCTGCCCATTTCTTAATTGGATTATTTGCTTTTTGTTTGTTAAGGTGCATGAGTTGTTTATATATTTTGGATGTCAACCCCTTATCGGATACGTCATTTATGAATATATTCTCCCATACTGTAGGGTGTCTTTTTGTTCTACTGATGGTGTCCTTTGCTGTACAGAAGCTTTTCAGCTTGATATAGTCCCACTTGTTCATTTTTGCTTTTGTTTCCCTTGCCCAGGGAGATATGTTCATGAAGAAGTCGCTCATGTTTATGTACAAGAGATTTTTGCCTATGTTTTTTTCTAAGAGCTTTATGGTTTCATGACTTACATTCAGGTCTTTGATCCACCTTGAGTTTACCTTTGTGCATGGGGTTAGACAGTAGTCCAGTTTCGTTCGCTTACATGTAGCTGTCCAGTTTTTCCAACACCAGCTGCTGAAGAGGCTGTCGTCTCCCCATTGTATATCCAAGGCTCCTTTATCAAATATTAATTGACTGTATATGTTTGGGTTAATGTTTAGATTTTCTATTCTGTTCCACTGGTCTGTGGGTCTGTTTTTGTGCCAATACCAAATTGTCTTGATTACTGTGGCTTTGTAGTAGAGCTTGAAGTCAGGGAGCGTAATTCCCCCTGTTTTATTCCTCCTTCTCAGGATTGCTTTGGCTATTCGGGTCTTTTGTGGTTCCATATGAATTTTAGAATTATTTGTTCCAGTTCATTGAAGAAAGCTGTTGGTAGTTTGATAGGGATTGCATTGAATCTGTAGATTGCTTTAGGTAGTATAGCTATTTTGACAATATTTATTCTTCCAGGCCAAGAGCATGGGATGCATTTCCATTTGTTAGTGTCCTCTTTAATTTCTCGTAGGAGTGTCTTGTAGTTTTCAGAGTACAGGTCTTTTACTTCCTTCATTAGGTTTATTCCTAGGTATTTTATTCTTTTTGATGCAATTGTGAATGGAATTGTTTTTCTGATTTCTCTTTCTGTTAGTTCATCGTTAGTGTATAGGAAAGCAACAGATTTCTGTGTGTTAATTTTGTATCCTGCAACTTTGCTGAATTCATATATTAGTTCTAGTAATTTTGGAGTTGAGTCTTTAGGGTTTTTTATGTACAGTATCATGTCATCCGCAGATAGTGACAATTTGACTTCTTCTTTACCAATCTGGATGCCTTGTATGTCTTTGTTTTGTCTGATTGCCGTGGCTATGACCTCCGGTACTATGTTGAATAACAGTGGAGAGAGTGGGCATCCCTGTCTTGTTCCTGATCTTAGATGAAAAGCTTTCAGCGTCTCGCTGTTAAGTCTGATGTTAGCTGTGGGTTTGTCATATATGGCCTTTTTAATGTTGAGGTACTTGCCGTCTATACCCATTTTGTTGAGAGTTTTAATCAGGAATGGATGCTGAATTTTGTCAAATGCTTTTTCAGCATCTATGGAGATGATCGTGTGCTTTTTGTTCTTCTTTTTGTTGATGTGGTGGATGATGATGATGGGTTTTCGAATGTTGTACCATCCTTGCATCCCTGGGATGAATCCCACTTGATCATAGTGTATGATCCTCTTGATGTATTTTTGAATTCGGTTTGCTAATATTATGTTGAGTATTTTTGCATCTACGTTCATCAGGGATATTGGTTTGTAATTTTCTTTTTTGGTGAGGTCTTTGCCAGGTTTTGGTATTAGAGTGATTCTGGCTTCATAGAATGAGTTTGGAAGTATTCACTCCTCTTCTATTTTTTGAAAAACTTTAAGGAGAATGGGTGTTATTTCTTCTCTATATGTCCGGTAGAATTCAGAGGTGAATCCATCTGGTCCGGGGGTTTTGTTCTTGGGTAGTTTTTTGATTACTGATTCAATTTCATTGCTGGTTATTGGTCTGTTTAGTTTTTCTGTTTCTTGCTTGGTCAGTCTTGGAAGGTTGTATTTTTCTAAGAAGTCGTCCATTTCTATTATGTTTTCCAGCTTGTTATCATATAGATTCTCATAATATTCTCTTATAATTCTTTGTATTTCTGTGGGGTCTGTCGTTATTTTTCCTTTCTCATTTCTGATTCTGTTTATGTGTGTAGATTCTCTTTTTCTCTTAATGAGTCTGGCTAGGGGTTTATCTATTTTGTTTATTTTTTCAAAGAACCAGCTCTTGGTTTTATTGATTTTTTCTATTGTTTTATTCTTCTCAATTTTATTTATTTCTTCTCTGATCTTTATTATGTACCTCCTTCTGGTGACTTTGGGCCTCATTTGTTCTTCTTTTTCCAATTTCAGTAATTGTGTCTTTAGATTATTCATTTGGAAGTGCTCTTCCTTCTTTAAATAGGCCTGGATTGCAATATACTTTCCTCTTAGAACTGCCTTTGCTGCGTCCCACAGAAGTTGTGGCTTTGTGTTGTTGTTATCATTAGTCTCCATATATTCTTTCATTTCTGTTTTGATTTGGTCGTTAACCCATTGGTTAGTTAGGAGAATGTTGTTAAGTCTCCATGTATTTGTGAGCTTTTTTGATTTCTTTCTAAAATTTATTTCTAGTTTTATACCTTTGTGATCTGAGAAGTTGGCTGGTAGAATTTCAATATTTTTGAAATTACTTAGGTTCTTTTTGTGGCCTAGTATGTGGTCTATTCTGGAAAATGTTCCATGTGCACCTGAGAAAAATGTGTATCCTGCTGCTTTTGGGTGCAGAGTTCTGTAGATATCTGTTAGGTCCATCTGTTCTAGTGTGTTGTTCGGTGTCTCTGTGTCTTTACTTATTCTCTGTCTGGTTGATCTGTCCTTTGGTGTGAGTGGTGTGTTGAAGTCTCCTAAAATGAATGCATTGCTGTCTATTTCTTCCTTTAATTCTGTTAGTATTTGTTTCACATATGCTGGCGCTCCTGTGTTGGGGGCATATATATTTATAATGGTTATATCTTCTTGTTGGACTGACCCCTTTATCATTATGTAATGTCCTTCTTTATCTCTTGCTACTTTCTTCGTTTTGAAGTCTATTTTGTCTGATACAAGTACTGCAACACCTGCTTTTTTCTCCTTGTTGTTTGCATGAAATATCTTTTTCCATCCCTTCACTTTTAGTCTGTGTATGTCTTTGCGTTTAAAGTGAGTCTCTTGAAGGCAGCATATAGATGGGTCTTGTTTTTTTATCCATTCAGTGACTCTATGTCTTTTGACTGGTGCATTCAGTCCATTTACATTTAGGGTGATTATGGATAGGTATGTACTTATTGGCATTGCAGGCTTCAGATTCGAGGTTACCAAAGGTTCAAGGTTAACTTCCCTACTATCTAAAAGTCTAACAACTAACTTAATATGGTATTACAAACACAATCTAAAGGTTCTTTGTTTGTTTGTTTGTTTCCTCCTTTTTCTTTCTATTCCATTCTTTATATATTAGGTATCATTTTCTGTACTGTTTGTCTATCCCTTGATTGACTTTGGGAATAGTTAATTTAATTTTGCATTTTCTTAGTAATGAGCTGTTCTATTTTCTTTACTGTGGTTTTATTACCTCTGGTGACAGCTATTAATCTGTAGGAACACTTCCATCTATAGCAGTCCCTCCAAAATATACTGTAGAGATGGTTTGTGGGAGGCAAATTCTCTCAGCTTTTGCTTATCTGGGAATTGTTTAATCCCTCCTTCAAATTTAAATGATA
>JAVSCE010018456.1:0-64461 GCA_032199065.1 Smutsia gigantea | reverse complement strand
GGAGCAATCTTCAGTTTCACTAATTCTCTCTTTTGCTGTGACTAAACCTGTTTAATTCCCTCATGTAGTCCTAATGTCCATGCTTTTATTTTCATTTCTAAAATTTATATTTTGCTATTTTTCATATACGCTTGTTTTTGCTCACAATGTTCCATGTTTTCATTTTAGCTTCTGATCATTCTTTTTATTTCATCATTTTTAACCATGTTTACTATAAATTAATCTTCAGATTATTTTTATTTCTAGTTTTTGTAGTGTTAATTTTCCTATTTGTGCATCTGCAGGCTCTTTTGGTCAGTATTTGTGTGATTTGTATTTTTTCTTACTTGAACAACTTTTTAAAAGTTTAAAAGATTGTCTTTGCATGCATCCTGAACTGAAGAAAGCATCCCAGCAGAGCAGGTTGGGCATTTGCTTCCCCTGGAAGCTTAGGAACTCAATGATCTAGGGGTGGTTTTTATTTTTAAGTTCTCTGATTACAGCACCTACATTGTGCAGTGCAAATTCAGATCCCACACGTTCTAATGGTTTGAGTTCAGGTGTTTGATTTTTTCCAGATACTTAGTCACATAGAAAGCATGATCTTGACAGGCAAGTTTTCTAATCCCCTTTACGGAAGTTGCAGGCCTTCCAGACTTCAGGCCATAGGGAGCGCAAAGCTCTGTCTGAGCTCAGTTCAGCTTCCCTGCCTCTCACAGGTCCAAAGTCGCATCTCCTGCCCCTGAGTGTGTTTACAAGGTGAGTCCCAGCCTGAGGGCCAGTGCTCCTGCTGAGAATGTCCCGCCCCTTGCCCAGGGTCTCTGGGCCAGCTGCTCTAATTTACCAACTTGGCTTTAATTTCTCCCTTTGTTTCTGGCTCCAAGGAATTTCCTTTTATTTCTTTAAAGTTTTAAGCATACATTAAAATGTTTATCTTTGTCACATTTCAACCAGGATTTGTCAGTGTATATGGGGGAGGGTAGCCCTGTATGGAACACTTCATATTCCTGCTGTATGCCATACCACATTCCCTCTAACCCCATTTCCATGTAAGAAATGCCCTCCTGTAATTTGTCAGGCTTCTTGGACTCTAAATACCTGGGACTCCGGACATTAGCAGGTCAGTTGTGAGGCAACTCATGCAGAGGCAGAAGACCTCAGCTTTACCACTTTCTAGCTGTGTCATTCTGAGCATGTCACTGAATCATGCTGAATCTTCATCTACAAATATGGATAAAAATACCTACATCACAGGGTTGACATTTTAGCAAGTGAAGTAATAAATTTAGGAATGCTTTTAAATTGTGAGCATTCTGTAGAAATTTGGGATCATGTAATTCTTTTTCTCTCCAATGAGTTTCATTGTAGATTTCAGTTAGATGTCCTTTTGAGGATGGACACTCTCATGGTGCTGGGAAGAATCTGGAGGTCAGACCAGAGAGACAGGGGTTCAGTAGGTGTTGTGGAGGAAAGAGCCCTGGGCCAGATGTCAGGATACAGCTTCAGTGCCAGTTCTGCCACTGACTAGTGTTGTGACCTTGAGCAGCTCATATTAGCTGCTAGTTTTCTCATCACTGGCTAAAATCTGAGCTCTGGGGACAAAGGGTAAGTGGCAGACCACAGCCCTCCCATCCCCATCCTTCCCTCAACCCTGCTTTAACTAGAGAAGCCCTTCTTATATCCTGCTCTGTTGCTTCCTAACCACTGACTTCATTTTCCTGTGCCTTTGTTTCTTCCTCTGTAAAGAAGGGGTCAGAATAGTAGCGCCTCATATGGCAGTTGTGTGGATTAAATGGGATAACAGTGTCTGATTCATAATAAGCCCCTAGAAGTGTTAGCTGTTGTTATCTCTTGGGCTTCTAAGTTACTTTTATTTAAAAAATTGAATCTGAGGTTAAGAAAAACACACTTTATTTGTTGCTGAGAGAGATCTTAAAAATCATTCAAATAGATACTGGACTGAATACTTTCTAACGCACTTCCGATTTTCAAATTCTTTGATTCTGTAACCATCTCTAGTGGAGCAAATTAGTTTGTACAATAGAGTACTATAAAGGTCTCTAGTACTTAGAGTCATTTCTTCCAGCCCTGGCCCAGCTTCTATCCACTTCCCATCCTCTAGCCTGCCATTCCTCTCCTAGTAATACTCCATAATGCTGTTACTCTGTGTCATAGAACCAGATGTCAACAATTGTGAAAGGTCCCTTCTGACCCACAGTCAAACTTTCTTCATTGTTCCTCAAGATTGTGTCACCTGTCCCTAGTGTTTTCTTGAAATAACCTGACAAAAAACTTTTTTAATGGTCTCTTTCCAACCTTTACATTTAGGGCTGCCAGTTCCTATTTCTCCCATTAAAATGGGCACCATGGAGTTTAAAACAAAGGGTTGAGAGAAGGGGCTTTGTTTTTCTTGGGAGATGGAGTTTTAACAGGAGGGGCATTTTCATTCCCATTTGACCTCTTCAGCAATGACATAGCTTGGTTCACCATGGACAGGACACTAACAGCTCTTCTTCTTTGAAAGTATAAATAATACATCAGATGTACGGCAGTGAGATGAGGAGTCTGAGTTCAGCTATGGCAAATGGGTTGATGGCTTTTCTATGTCCTTCGCCATGTACAAGGGTGGAGAGGGAATGGTCTGTGTCTGGAGCCTTGCACTGATCCATGTCCATGTCTTTGCCTCAATGCAGGAGCAAGAACTCCGCCTTTTTCAGTGATGAGGAAAGATGCTCTCTGTGGGTCCTGGGAAGTGACAGGAAATCTGAGTGTGCCAGCTTCCTCCACACGCTTGCTCATACTGACATAGCATCTGTCTACCGGCTTAGTGAGTGTCTGTCCCTCAGGCCCCTTGGAAAGCCCATGTTCCTCAAGATTAAGGGAGTGTTTCTAACTAGGAGTAGAATACCTCTAGATTCTAATCCCATCCATGAATTTGGGGCTATGACCACTATTCAGCGGATGACCTGGCTCATATTGAATTAGCAGCATTTTCACTTTAGATTTCAGACAGTTCTGAGGTTGTGTGGGACTTGTTGCCTAGAAACAGTGAGATAAAATGAAACCAGCTCAGCTATAGCATGGAAGGTCAGCCATATTGAAGACATAACATAATCTTGGAGAAGAAAACATCCTGATTTGTGGCCTATTAGGCCCCAAAACTTCCTTCAAGGGTTAAAGTAGGGCTAAGTTCCCAATGATAAAGGTGGGGCCATAGAATGTTGCAGCACAAAGGACCCTAAGAGAGGATTTCTCCTTTTATTGTAAAGATTGGGGAACTGAGGCCTGAGCCAGGAGAAGAACTGCCCTTCCCCATTTTATAGGCAGGACAATCCCTGCTTTACCACACTGCCCTGGTGCAGAATGGCATTGAGCTATTGGGTGGGTTAGCCTTGGGTGGCTGAGGGACCTCTGAGCCTAGCAGTTTTCAGCAGCATCTGACTGAGTGAATGAATGACACTCTTTTCTTTTATTCTGGGAAGGAAGCATTTTCACTCACAGACAGTGGTTTGAGAAAGGATTCTTGTTTCTTCCATTTCTTCAGTGATGGTGGCCACTCCTCTGTGGCGAGATTTAATGGTGCACATTTCCTGGGCATAGCCAGAGATTCTGCAGAAGGGCCCCTCAGGCCAGCTCTCAGGAGCAGAGGTGGGACTTGAAGCCTTTCTCCGGGCACAAGGAACACTGCGGAGAGCACCTAGCGCGGGAATCAGCACCAGCCCTGCAGAGCCTTCTCGCCCCGAGCAGATCACACTCCCCCACCCTTGCCCCTGCCAGGCTGAACCAGGAAGCTGTAGTTGAGGGTGCTGCCTGGTAGGGAGGAGCTGAAGTCTGAAAATCAAGGACTATTGGGTTGTGCCTTGAGGCAGAGTGGCCCACAGACTTGGATCCCAGGTATCTGCTACCTGTTGATCCAATTGTTGGGAGAGATTCAGGAGCAGGTCCCAGGAAGCTGTTGCCTCTTACCTGAAGACCAGGAGTGCAACTCTGCTGGATGTAGGAATGCATCTCATGTTTGCACAGGCTGAAGGGGCATCCCATTAGTAAATTCCAGCTCCCCCAAGAATTGGGGAAAGAGTACCTATCTCTAATTCATCCTTCTTAGGGAGTACCCTCTTGTACCTCATGCACCATTTGTGCTCTCAGTAGTCCTGACCTAGAGGAACTGGCTGCAATAAGACTGGCACTTGTCCTCCATGTCAGTGAGGGCCGGGGTGCATGGACAGCTCTCCAGAGCCCACATCTCTAGTTCTCCTATGTTCGGTGGTGGCCCTGTGTCCCCTTGAGGGGCTGCAGGTCTCAAGTGTCTGCAATGCCACTCGTAGAAGAAGCCCTCCCCAGAGAATAGCAGAGAGAGGCTGGACTTGGTGAGAAGCCTGCTGTTCTCCAAGTTCACTGGAGAGCCCAGGGTGAGGACATAGGGGGTGGCTGCTTCCCGGCCAGGAAGAGGTGGCATCTTCTCTCCAGCAGCCCTTGTCCTGTGGAGCAAGAATCTGGCCTTCACCTCCACTGGTCCACAGTGGCTTCTTTAGCCAAGAGGGTTCCCTTGGCTGGCAAACCCAAGGTGTCTTCTTGTTTCTCAGCATGGCTGGCTCCACCTTTGTGACATCAGGTGGCTGCACCTGGGCACCTTGGTGTCTGTGACTCCTGTTTTCTCTCTGTGCCTTTTTAGTCTCCTTCACTGGCTCCCATCTGCCAGCAAATGCTGATGCTTTTCAGGTCATTCATAGCTGTCCTCCTTTGCCCGCCCCCCCCCCCCCAGATGCTTTACTTTGTCTCCCAAATGCTTCTCCTGGAACTTTGATGCTTCCTTGTGACTTGCTGTGGGTCACAATCTATATTTGCAAGTCTAGACTTTTTCCTAAGCTCCAGATCTATTTCATTGTCTGCCTAGAGCTCCTGCAAGTACCTCAAACTCAAGATGCCTAGAACTGTGCTCAAGACTGTCCCTTCTTCCACGTCATCCCACTAAGTTACTTCAGGGAACAAAGCTAGGACCCTCGCCCCGATGCATCTTTCCTTTCCTCATGATTCCTGCCGAAGCACCTGTGTGCACTAACCCCATGTCTGTTGAGGGGGGCAGATGATGAATGAACGAGGAAGGAAGAAGGAATCGCATACATACAGAACTGGACCGTGGCGCCACGTGCCACAGAGAGCACTGATGCGGCATTCTGCTCACCGCTCTGTAGTAAACTTGCTGAGGGACTTGGATTCCTGACTCCATCACCCCCACATCCCCTGCCTCCCCCCACCTCTGGCATAGAGCTCGTACTTCCAGCTCTTCTTCTCTGACTCTGGGTCCCATTTCATCTCAGGTCCCAACTGTGCAGTGAGTGGGTTATCAGATCATCTCCAAGTCCCTGCAGCTCTGAGGCTGATGGTGAAGGGAGGATTCTTAGGGATGCCTGAAGGTCTGAAACAGTCTCCTAAGGGCCCACTGGTCTGGGGTACACCTGCAGGCACAGGCAGGGTGGCCCATTCTGACTTAACACCAGGTCTGTCCCTCATCTCCATCCAGGTGGGTTTGAATCCATCCAGAATCTTCCGAACGATCTGAGCGGTGAGTAGAGATCATGCTGAACCTGACTCCAGTCCTTCGGGACAGCATCCTGTCCTCTGCCAAGAGCTGGCCAGCAGAGCTCAAC
The DNA here is from genome assembly GCA_032199065.1 of Smutsia gigantea. Classification (NCBI taxonomy): domain Eukaryota; kingdom Metazoa; phylum Chordata; class Mammalia; order Pholidota; family Manidae; genus Smutsia; species Smutsia gigantea. Next base: position 58,834 of record JAVSCE010018456.1, on the reverse strand, counting down.
TCTGCCTGTCCCTTACAGCGCCCCAACCCGACAGCTTCCAGGAGACCAGGCCTTGTGGAGCCCGGGAGGAGCAGCAGGCTGTGGGCTCCAGACAGTCCAGCAGCTCTGGGGAGTCCAGCCCAGAGGAGGAGCTCCTCTCAGCCGCCTCAGACAGCTACCATCTGCCGGAGCCCGATGACCTTGACAACCCAGAACTGCTCGTGGATCTGAACGCTGGTCCGGAGGAGGAGGCTGAGAACTTCACCCCCATACTGGTTTTTCTGGATCACGAGGGTTATGCCGACCACTTGAAGAGCCTCTATGATTTCTCCTTCTCTTTCCTCACATCTTCGTTTTACAGCTTCTCTGAGGAGGATGAGCTTGTGGCCTACCTGGAGGCTTCGAGGAAGTGGGCCAAGTGCAGCCACATGACCTGGGCCCATGCCCGGCTCTGCTTCCTCCTGGGTCGGCTGAGTGTCAGGAAGGTCAAACTCTCTCAGGCCAGGGTGTACTTTGAGGAGGCCATCCACACTCTCAATGGGGCATTTGAGGACCTACCCTTGGTGGCTGCTCTGTACATCAATTTGGCCGCCATCTACCTGAGGCAGAGGCTGAGGCATAAAAGCTCTGCCCTGCTGGAAAAGGCAGGTGCCCTCCTGGCCTGTCTGCCTGACCGTGAGTCTAGTGCCAAGGATGAGCTGGACGTGGTGGCCTATGTGCTGCACCAGGGCATTGTGACAGGCAGCTGCCCCCTGGAGGCCAGGGCCTGCTTTCTGGCCACCCGGCTGCTCCTAAGCCTGGGCCGGCATGAGGAGGTTCTGCCATTTGTGGAACGCCTGCAACTCCTCTCTGGACACCCTCCTGCCTTAGACGCTGCAGCCACCCTCTTGAGCTTTCTATATGATAAGAAATATCTTCCACATCTTGCAGTGGCCTCTGTCCGGCACTGTGGTACCCAGAGTGTCCAAGGGACGTCCCTTCCAATTTGGCAGCTCCACCTGGTTCTCCAGAACACCACCAAGCTCCTTGGAGTTCCCTCCCCAATCCAGGGTGAAGTTTCTGCCCTGGCGTGCCCAGCACTCAGGCAGGCGTTGGCTGCCTGTGAAGAGCAGGCCGACTGGAGAACCCAGAGGGCCCTGTGCCTCATCCTCTCCAAAGTGTACCTGCGGCACAGGTCTCCTGATGGTGCCATCCACTTCCTGAGCCAAGGCTTGGAGCTGGGGCAGCTGCTGGGTGCGCAGGAAGCCTTTGAGTCTTCCCTCTGCCTGGCATGGGCCTATCTCTTAGCCGGCCAGACAAAGAAGGCTTTGGACTTCCTCGAGCCCCTCCTGACCTCCCTGAAGGAGACAGAGACTATTACCCAGAAAGGGGTGGTCCATAACCTCCTAGGACTTGCACTTCAAGGTGAAGGCCGCGTGAACAGGGCAGCCAAGAGCTATCTTTGGGCCTTGAACAGAGCCCAGGAGATGGGGAATATGCGTAACCAGGCCGTGGCTTTGGCCAATCTTGGCCACCTGACCCTTAAGTCCTGGGCTCAGCAGCCGGCCAGGGACTATCTTCTGCAGTCTGTCCGACTCTATTCTGAACTCCAGGCCAGCATGGAGACAGAAATGGAATTAGTACAGGTGCTTCTCTGGTTGGCCCAAGTTCTGGTGTATGGACGCCAGCTGGCCAGTAGCCGCCTTTGTTATGAAATGGCGTTGCTGTTTGGCTTAAGGCATGGACACCTAAAGAGTGAGTATACCCCAGGTTGCTAGGAAGCTTCAGAGAAGAGTTAGAGCATGTTTTGCCCTTGTCCTGTCTCAGGTGATCTCATTCATGTCCCTGCTTTATGTTCAGGTCAGCTTCAGGTCACCAAATCCCTCTGCCATTTCTACAGTTCTGTGTCCCCAAACCCCGAGGCATGCATCACCTACCACGAGCACTGGCTGACCCTGGCTCAGCAACTCAGGGACAGGGAGATGGAGGGAAGGCTGCTGGAGTCCCTTGGGCAGCTCTATCGGAACCTGAACACAGCCAGGTGAGTCCAGGCTTAGGAACAGTCCTAGAAACAGCATTCTGCCTTAAGGAGAAGCAGTATTCTTTCCCTCAGGACATCAAGTCCAAATGCACATGTTATATTTTATGGCATCACAGAAAAGAAGGTGGGTTCTGCAGTGTAAACCCACTGTCATCTATCACGTACTAGGCTGGGTGACTTTGGGCAAGTTATTTAATTTTTCCACGCCTCAGCTTCCTCATCAAAAGTGGTTAATGTTGGCATCTATTGCATAGTATTATTATGAGGAGTAAATGCATTAATGCCCACAGAACACTTGGAGCAGTGCCTGATATGCAGAAAGGGCTCAGTAATGTTGGCTATGTTACAATTACTTGGGTGTTGCCATAGCAACCCACCAGTGACCATGGCTGAGGAGGGAGCATGATTCAGTAGAGTGGCAGTTATTTCAAGAACTGGAACCCACAGATGGTCTTTGGCACCTGAGGACATTTGGAATTAGAGAAAGGACATGAGAGAAAATCTCTCCCCTGAAAGCAGGGGTGTAAAATTTCACTATAAAAAAAGTTTGATTGGAAATTCACCTTTAAAATGAAGTTGGAAATGATGAAACTAAGTCTTATTTTCACCTTTTAGTTAAGAAACTTAGGTAATAATTTCAACTATGCACTGAGGCTTAGAATAAACAAAAAAGTGGTGATGAATTTTTAGCTTGTGCTGACAAAGTTGTGTAAGAGCACAATGAACCGTCCTTTGTTTTGTGAGGAACTTCAGCACTCTCTTAAAAAGGCTGATTTTTTTTTTTTGCAAAAGTATACCAGAATTTAACTGTCTTACCCAAGGCGTCTTTTAACCCTTTGATATTTAAATTATTCTCACCAGGGATGTATCCGGCCATCTCCTGCTGATTTTCTCTTCCCTATCTCTTCACTGATCTAATCTGCTTAATCTGCATTTGCCAGTGGCCAGTCTGCAGTCCTGCTTTCTAATAAGCCTCTAATTGATTGCATTAAATTCTGCATGGTTTGCAAGATACTCAATTTCGTTTTACAACAGATTGGCCTTGTAGCACTGTATTCATAATCATAAATGACTTCTAGAATAGGGCAGGGATAATTGGTAGTGTTGAGCAGAGAGAGGTGGTTGAGGAGAAGCTAATTAAATGATGATTTTTTGCTTTTCTAGGCAACATGATAACTTGGGCACTTGGACAGTTGGATCACTAATAATCAGATAACGAATTCTCCTCTCTCCTTCTCTGTCTCCCTCTCTCACTCTTTAACTCTTAGAAGAATCAGGTGTCCTCTAAACCTCCCATTGTCTTTGCCTTCCATCCCAGGAACGAATTTCGGATCCTTGCAGCATGTGAAGGGACGGGAGTCCTGGTCCTTGCCCTGCACTGCTTCCTTTCCAGGACACTGTAGGAATGTCCTTTTATTGAGGAATGTATTTTTGGAGGTCCTTACTCCATTGTTCTGAAAGGTGACCTACATTAGGATGTTTTAATCCCAGTATTCTGTAAATCTAAACTCTGAGATTCTGGTTTGCATAACTGGAAGGAAATAAATATTCACTTCTCCTGTTTTACTACCAATACGAGTGACACAAAGAGGAAGATTGGGAAGTACCTTACGTGTCAGAGGAAACTCCTGCAAACATCAGGTCATGGTCTCTTTGCAGAACGCTTAGTTCATCAAGAACAGGTTATAATGCTATATTTAGTCAGCATGTATAAATCACCTTCTCATACAGAGCACTGAGGGGAAACAAAAGAACAAAGACCAGCTAACAGACACAGGTAAACAGGTGTTTCCCCACACCTGGAGCTGGTTACTGTAATTGAAGTGTAAGCTTCCTGGAAGCTGAGGTAAAAAGGGGATAGCATATGAGGTTCTCACTGTCTGATAAAAGAACATAAATAAATGTATTTGTTGGAGCAAATCTTTTCCTGGCAGGAATTTCTAGGAGGAATTTATTGAATGGGTCTTGCTGTAATGGACAGATTTCTTCAACTAGACTCCCCCCAGGGGCTCTCCCTTCTCACAAAGCTCAAAGCTGCAGTAAGCAAAGGCAGGAAGTGCTCCTGGGTGCCTGGCAGGCCTCTGTAGGGGCAGGTTCAGAGGGAAAGGAGGGCACACTTTCTGCTAAGGGCTGAGGGAATCTGTCAGGGAGGTCTCTGCCTCCGGGCCTCTCTGCCCCACAGCCGTCTCAGTCTCTGTCCTTGGCGCTGCCACCACTCCAGTCTCTGCTCTCCTGCAGCCTTGCAGACCTGCAGCTCTGCAGCAGCCCGGAGCACTGGGCAGAACTCTTTATATAGAGTCCGTAACAATGCATTGCGCACACGTGTGTAGTGAGCAAGCCAACCAGGGCCGGGTGAGAATCCTGGCCATAGGAACCTTCACTTAATCCACAATAGCGTTTCAGGCAGAGGGCATAGCAGAGCTGTGGAAAGGTGGGGACGCATGTGAAAAATATTCAGTAGGTTTAACAGGCTGAGTTTGATGTTCAACTGCATTTGGGTAGTAAACGAGAGAGGACTCCAACCTGCTCCCTAGGAGAGGATGTGGAGTTTGGGTCGGGCAGGGGAGGCTGCAGTGACCTCCTGGACGTGCATGGGGAGCACCCACAGTGAAAATGGGAGTCAAAATAGTGACTGAAGGTGTCCAGTGAGCACACACTGCTCACCAGGATAACTGTATAAGGTGGGAAGAGCTGTAGAAAGTGAGCACTGACCAAGTCAAGGAACTTGCATACCGCAAGGACTGTTCACCCAGTCTGAATGTAGAACAGGAGTCAGCAAACTTTTTGGTAAAAGTTCACCTAGTAAATGTTTTAGGCTTTGTGGGCCATGTGGTCTCTGTCACAAATACTCCACTCTGCAGTTGTGGCTTGAAAACACCCATAGACAATATGTACATGAGTGAGTGTGGCTGTGTTCCAGTAAGATCTCATTAACAAAAGCAGGTGGAAGGCTGTCCTGGGGTCAGGGCCGTGATTTACCTACCCCTTGGGTAGAGTGCCTGATCTCAATGGCTTTGTATGTATTGTACCTGTTCAGCGAATAATTTCACCCTAAGTAGGTATCTAGGTGTGGATGATGGCTATATAGTGAGACCTTGGAATTGCATGGCTGAGAACGGCCTCGTTTTTCATCTGGTCTGACTGCTGCCTGCTCTAGAGAGTGCAGACTGCTTTCACTGCTATTAGCCCAGATCTCAGACTCCTCGATTTAAGGTGGTTTTCAGTATCTTATGCTGCTTTTCTACTCATTTTAATTCCTCCTTTTTGGAAGATTTTCTCTAGAATTTAGAGGTGGAGAATAGTAGGAGAGGGCAAGTAGAGGATGAAAACTTTGGCCCAGTCTTAGGGTTTTTGCCCTCTGACACTTTGCTGTCCTCCCTTCCCCTACCTTCAGAGTCTTGCTGTTGCTGGGAAGCTGAGTCGGGGGGTCTCTCCCTCCTCACCGGGTGAAGCACTAGGGGAAACCTCAGCCTGGACTGGGGAGGGTTCTTGACTCTGGACAAGAAAGAATTCTCAAACAGGTCAGAGGAGTGTAAGGAAGGAAGGGATTCATTAAAGCAAGAGCAGCTGGGACTGGCAGCTGCCTTGAAGGTGGCAGAGAACAGGAAAGTACGGAGGGAAAGAGGGAAAGTCTTCCACCAAGGGCAGATTCCCTTGCCAACTCTTTTTTTTTTTATTAAGGTATTATTGATATACACTCTTATGAAGGTTTCACATGAAAAAACAATGTGGTGACTACATTTACCCATATTGTCAAGTCCCCACCCATACCCCAATGCAGTCACTGTCCATCAGTGTAGTAAGATGCCACAGATTCACTATTTGCCTTCTCTGTGCTACACTGTTTTCCCCGTGATCCCCCACACCATGTGTACTAAACATAATGCCCCTCAATCCCCTTCTCCCACCCTCCCAATCCGCTCTCCCACACCCCTCCCCTTTGGTAACAACTAGTTCCTTCTAGGAGTCTCTGAGTCTGCTGTTATTTTGTTCCTTCCGTTTTGCTTTGGTGTTATACTCCATTTGGCACTTGTCTTTCTCCACCTGGCTTATTTCACTGAGCATAATATCCTCCAGCTCCATCCATGTTGTTGCAAATGGTAGGATTTGTTTCTTTCTTATGGCTGAATAGTATTCCATTGTGGATATGTACCACCTCTTCTTTATCCATTCATCTACTGATGGACACTTAGGTTGCTTCCATATCTTGGCTATTGTAAAAAGTGATGTAATAAACATAGGGGTGCATATGTCTTATTGAATCTGAGAAGTTGTATTCTTTGGGTAAATTCCAAGGAGTGGGATTCCTGGGTCAAATGGTATTTGTATTTTTAGTTTTTTGAGGAACCTCCATATTGCTTTCCACAATGGTTGAACTAGCTTACATTCCCACCAGCAGTGTAGGAGGGTTCCCCTTTCCCCGCATCCTCACCAGCATTTGTTGTTCTTAGTCTTTTGGATGTTGGCCATCCTTACTGGTGTGAGGTGATACCTTATTGTGGTTTTAATGTGCATTTCCCTGATGATTAGTGATGTGGAGCATCTTTTCATGTGTCTTGGCCATCTGAATTTCTTCTTTCGAGAACTGTCTCTTTGTATCCTCTGCCCATTTTTTAATAGGGTTATTTCCTTTTGGGTGTTGAGGCATGTAAGTTCTTTATATATTTTGGATGTTAACCACTTGTCGGATGTGTCATTTAAAAATATATTCTCCCATACTGTAGGATGCCTTTTTGTTCTGTTGATGGTGTCCTTTGCCATACAGAAACTTTTTAGTTTGATGTAGTCCCATGAGTTCATTTTTGCTTTTGTTTCCCTTGCTCGAGGAGATGCATTCAGGAAGAAGTTGCTCATGCTTATATTCACGAGATTTTTGCCTATGTTGTCTTCTAAGAGTTTTATGGTTTCATGACTTACATTCAGGTCCTTGATCCATTTCAAGTTTACTTTTGTGTATGGGGTTAAACAATAATCCAGTTTCATTCTCTTGCATGTAACGGTCCAGTTTTGCCAACACCAGTTGTTGAAGAGGCTGTCATTTCCCCATTGTATGTACATGGCTCCTTTATCATATATTAATTGACTATATATAATTGGGTTTATATCAGGGCTCTTTAGTCTGTTCCATTGGTCTATGGGTCTGTTCTTGTGCCAGTACCAAATTGTCTTGATTACTGTGGCTTTGTAGTAGAGCTTGAAGTTGGGGAGCATAACCCCCCAGCTTTATTCTTCCTTCTCAGGATTCCTTTGCCTTTTCGGGGTCTTTTGTGGTTCCATATGAATTTTAGAATGATTTGCTCTAGTTCATTGAAGAATGCTGTTGGTATTTTGATAGGAATTGCATTAAATCTGTGGATTGCTTTAGGCAGGATGGCCATTTTGACAATATTAATTCTTCCTATCCATGAGCACGGGATGTGTTTCCATTTATTGATATCTTCTTTAATTTCTCTCATGAGTGTCCTGTAGTTTTCAGACTTTAGGTCTTTCACATCCTTGGTTAGGTTTCTTCCTAGGTATTTTGTTCTTTTTGATGCAATTGTAAATGGAATTGTTTTCCTGATTTCTCTCTCTGCTAGGTCATTGTTAGTTTATAGGAATGCCACAGATTTCTGCGTATTAATTTTGTATCCTGCAACTTTGCTGAATTCAGATATTAGATCTAGTATTTTGGAGTGGATTCTTTAAGGTTTTTTATGTACAATATCATGTCATCTGCAAACAGGGACAGTTTAACTTCTTCCATGCTATTCTGGATGCCTTTTATTTCTTTGTGTTGTCTGATTGCCATGGCTAGGACCTCCAGTACTATGTTGAATAGAAGTGGGGAGAGTGGGCATCCTTGTCTTGTTCCCGATCTTAAAGGAAAAGCATTCAGCTTCTCGCTGTTAAGTATAATGTTGGCTGTGGGTTTGTCATATATGGCCTTTATTATGTTGAGGTACTTGCCCTCTATACTCATTTTGTTGAGAGTTTTTATCATGAATAGATGTTGAATTTTGTCAAATGCTTTTTCAGCATCTATGGAGACGATTATGTGGTTTTCGCCCTTCTTTTTGTTGATGTGGTGGATAATGTTGATGGATTTTCTAACGTTGTACCATCCTTGTATCCCTGGAATAAATCCTACTTGATCATGATGATCTTTTTGATGTATTTTTGAATTCAGTTTGCTAATATTTTGTTGAGTATTTTTGCATCTATGTTCATCAGGGATATTGGTCTGTAATTTTCTTTTTTTGTGGTGTCTTTGCCAGGTTTTGGTATTAGAGTGATGCTGGCCTCATTGAATGAGTTTGAAAGTATTCCCTCTTCTTCTACTCTTTGGAAAACTTTCAGGAGGATGGGTATTAAGTCTTCACTAAATGTTTGATAAAATGCAGCAGTGAAGCCACCTGGTCTAGGCATTTTGTTCTTAGGTAGGTTTTTGATTACCAGTTCAATTTCATTGCTGGTAATTTGTCTGTTCAGATTTTCTGTTTCTTTCTGGGTCAGCCTTGGAAGGTTGTATTTTTCTAGAAAGTTGTCCATTTCTTCTAGGTTATCCAGTTTGTTAGCATATAATTTTTCATAGTATTCTCTAATAATTCTTTGTATTTCTGAGGTGTCTGTAGTGACTTTTTCCTTTCTCATTTCTGATTCTGTTTATGTGAGTAGACTCTCTTTTTTTCTTGATCAGTCTGGCTAGGGGTTTGCTCTATTTTGTTTATTTTCTCAAAGAACCAGCTCTTGCTTTCGTTGATTCTTTCTATTGTTGTATTCTTCTCAATTTTATTTATTTCTGCTCTAATCTTTATTATGTCCCTCCTTCTACTGACTTTGGGCCTCATTTGTTCTTCTTTTTCTAGTTTTGTTAATTGTAAGTTTAGACTGTTCATATGGGATTGTTCTTCTTTCCTGAGGTGGGCCTGTATTGCAATATACTTTCCTCTTAGCACAGCCTTCACTGCATCCCACAGATTTTGCGGTGTTGAATTATTGTTGTCATTTGTCTCCATACATTGCTTGATCTCTGTTTTTATTTGGTCATTGATCCATTGGTTATGTAGGAGCATGTTGTGAAGCCTCCATGTGTTTGTGGGATTTTTCGTTTTCTTTGCATAATTTATTTGTAGTTTCATACCTTTGTGATCTGAGAAACTGGTTGGTACAATTTCAATCTTTTTGAATTTACCAAGGCTCTTTTTGTGGCCTAGTATATGATCTATTCTTGAAAATGCTCCATGTGCACTTGAGAAGAATGTGTATTCTGCTGCTTTTGGGTATAGAGTTCTGTAGATGTCTGTTAGGTCCATCTATTGTATTGTGTTGTTCAGTGCCTCTGTCTCCTTACTTATTTACTGTATGGTTGATCTGTCCTTCAGAGTGAGTGGAGTGTTGAAGTCTCCTAGAATGAATGCATTGCATTCTATTTCCCCTTTTAATTCTGTTAGTATTTGTTTCACATATGTAGGTGCTCCTGTGTTGGGCACATAGATATTTATAATGGTTATATCTTCTTGTTGGATTGACCTTTTTATCATTATATAATGTCCTTCTTTGTCTCTTGTGACTTTCTTTGTTTTGAAGTCTATTTTGTCTGATACAAGTACTGCAACTCCTGCTTTAGTCTCCCTATTAGTTGCATGAAATATATTTTCCTATCCCTTCACTTTTAGTCCATATATGTCTTTGGGTTTAAAGTGAGTCTCTTATAGGCAGCATATAGATGGGTCTTGTTTTTTATCCATTCAGTGACTCCATGTCTTTTGATTGGTGCATTCAGTCCATTTACATTTATGGTGATTATCGATAGGTATGTACTTATTTCCACTGCAGCCTTTAGATTCATGGTTACCAAACGTTCAAGGTTTAACTACCTTACTATCTAAGAGTCTAACTTAACCTACTTAATATGCTATTACAAACACAGTCTAAAGGTTCTTTTTTCTCCTCCTTTTTCTTCCTCCTCCATTCTTTATATATTACGTATCATATTCTGTATTCTTTGTCTATCCCTTGATTGACTTTAGGGGTAGTTGATTTAATTTTGTATTTGCTTAGTAATTAACTGTTCTACCTTCTGTACTGTGGTTTTATTACCTCTGGTGACAGCTATTAAACCTAGGAACACTTCCATCTATAGCAGTCCCTCCAAAATACACTGTAGGGACAGTCTGTGGGAGGTAAATCCTCTCAGCTTTTGCTTATCTATAAATTGTTTAATCCCTCCTTCAAATTTAAATGATAACCTTGCCAGATAAAATATTCTTGGCTTGAGGCCCTTCTACTTCATTGCATTAAATACATCATGCCACTCCCTTCTGGCCTGTAAGGTTTCTGCTGAGAAGTCTGATGATAGCCTGATGCGCTTTCCTTTGTATGTGATCTTATTTCTCTCTCTGGCTGCTTTTAATAGTCTGTCCTTATCCTTGATCTTTACCATTTTAATTACTATATGTCTTGGTGTTGTTTTCCTTGGGTCCCTTGTGTTGGGAGATCTGTGCATCTCCATGGCCTGAGAGACTATCTCCTTCCCCAGACTGGGGAAGTTTTCGGCAATTACTTCCTCAAAGACACTTTCTATCCCTTTTTCTCTCTCTTCTTCTGGTACCCCTATAATGCGAATATTGTTCCGTTTCAATTGGTCACATAGTTCTCTCAATATTCGTTCATTCTTAGAGATCCTTTTTTCTCTCTGTGCCTCAGCTTCTTTGTATTCCTCTTCTCTAGTTTCTATTTCATTTATCATCTCCTCCACCATATCCAATCTGCTTTTAATACCGTCCATTGCGCTCTTCAAGATTGGATCTCCGACCGGAATTCATTCCTGAATTCTTGAATATCTTTCCATACCTCCATGAGCATGTTAATGATTTTTATTTTGATATCCCTTTCAGGAAGAGTCGTGAGATCAATGTCATTTAAATCTTTCTCAGGAGTTGTATAATATATTTTACTCTGAACTAAGTTCCTTTGGCTTTTCGTATTTGTATATGGTGCCCTCTAGTGCCCAGAAGCTCTACTCCCTGGAGCTGCTCAGCCCCTGAAGCAATGTCAGGGGTCACAGGGGAGTGGTATTTGTGCCTGGGGGCAGGAAAGAGCTGTTTCCTGCTTCCCGGCTGCTATGCCTGTCTCCACTGCCTGAACCATTGGGCCGAGCACACAGGTATAAGCCTCTATGCTTTGCGTTTGTAGTTGCTGTAGACAGATCTTCTCCCTGGCTGGCCTAATGCCAGGGTAGGGCTTGTTGGTTTGAGAGCCAGGTGGGGCTGGCCGGAAGAAAGGCACAGTTGGCTGTGTATCACGGAGGGAGTCCTTGGAGTTGTGCAGCCAGCCAGGGAGCTGGAGCACCTGAAGATCGTCTAAGGAGGAATATTTCTTTTTCCTTCTTAAATATGAGAGCCTATATGGCAAAGCTCCCAACCTGCTGGGTAGAGTGCACCCAGACAATTTTGTCTACCTGTCCTCTCTCCTGAGCAGTAAGCTCTGTGCATTCCTTGCCCCTTTAGCAGCCCTCTTGCTAAGGGCTTCCTTGTTAGGAAGTCTCTCAGACTGCCTGCCTTTCTTTTGTCCCAGAGCAGCCGGATATGGATCCCTGCTTTCCACAAGCAGCTGGAATCTCAGTCTCCCAAGGAATTCTGCCTGTCTTAGCTTTCCAACCCTGTAATCACAAGAGTATCATGCAAGCACCGTGAAATGTAGGTTTGTGCTCCCAGAGCAGATCTCTGGGCTTAGGTATTCAGCAGTCCCAGGCCTCCACTCCCTTCCTGATCCGTTTCTCTTCCTGCTGCTGGTGAGCTGGGGTGGGGGAAGGGCTTGGGTCCCGCCAGGCCACAGCTTTGGTACGTTACCCTGTTCTGTGAGGTCTGCTCTTTTCTCCAGGTGTAAGCAGTCTGGCGCAGTCCTCTTTCCTGTTGCTCTTTCAGGATTAGTTGTATTAATTATATTTTCGTATTATATGCAGTTTTAGGAGGAAGGCTGTGTCTCACCTCTCACACCACCATCTTTAATCCCAAGTGTCCAGAATGTCCCTTGCCAACTCTTAAAGCCAGGGTCACTTGGTGTCCTGTGTCCGTGTGGATCTGCACAGCATGGGGACCAGCCCCCACCACTCCAGAATTTGGGGGAGCCACGGAACACAGGATGGAGTGAGATTATGTTCTGAGAACTTTCCAAAGAAAGGAGATTTTCAGGTAGGCTACTAAGAGCAGATTGTACAGCTGCAGTTCTGTCTGTGTCACCCAGGCAGTGGAAACTTGTAGGCCCAAATTTGAGCTCTTAGCAGCCCCTTCCTACTTACTAGGAGTAAAGCGGAGGCAGAGTGGAGACTTGGAAATAAAATGAAATAACAAAGACACAAAATGCAATAATTTGAGCAGTGAGAAGGCTTTATTTGAAAGTACACACTTAAAGAAAGGAAAGTGCAGGCGTCCTCAGAGAGGAGGCACACTGAAAGGTTGGGAATTCTGTCTTTTAAGGCTTCCAGCAATGAGGCAGAGGGCAGAGGGGGGTCGTTGGATGTAGGGTTGACTTGTGGTCTCAAGGTGCTTATCTCTGGTGAGAGATACCATGTCTCCTCTCCTCTGTTATCAGTCCTCCAGCTGATTCTGCTAAATAAACCCAATAGGAAGGATTTATTTACCCTGTTCTTCTCCAAGATAGTGGTTACCCTCAAGCAGTGGAGACATGTCAGTTAAGACTGCTTGCTTAAGGTAGGCTGTTGGCTGCTGATTACTAAAGAGTATGTTAGGAATCTTACTTCTGAAATCTCTGCTTTTTAAAATGTAATCTTAGCCTCAAGATGGAGTTCCTCCTGTTCTTACTATACTGTTTATACCTCAGCATTTTTCATCATAGGCAGGAAAAGTTAATCATGGTGCTGTCCCATGTCCCTGCCCTACCTCATTGCTATCTCTGCCTCCAGGGTATCTGCAGAATCTAGTTTGATGAAATTCTTCAATTCCTCAATGGATGGGGTCCTTGGGGGGGTCTTGTCTTCTGTCTTTAGGTGACACAATACAGATGGTCCCTTGCACTAGAGCTGATCTGAGGTGGGCCAGTGTCCATGAGAACTCTGTGACTCTTCTGAATCCATTCAACAAATATTTACTGAGCATTTACTGTGGCTACAAAACTGGACAAGGAGACCTTGAGCTCACAACACTTATAGATTAGTTCAGGAAATAGACCTTATATACATAATCACCAGAAGTATCATATAAATTATGGTAATTGTCACAAAAGATGCACATCTTATTTTTAGGAAGAAGAAATGCCTTGCACACCTACATCCTGACAAAATAGCAATTCTTTGCACACGAATACAATAGTAGTCTAGAAGTTATTACTCCTGGTTTTTATTCTTATTCTTATGTTTCTTATTCCTGTGGAACTAAAAATACAAATGCTTCAATGTTTGGTTTTCAAAATAGCTGATATGACTAATCCGTAACATTTCTGTAATCCTAAACAAGGAAATAATTGTTTTGGCGACTTGGAGTCATTTGATCACAAGGCTAGGATGTACTTCACTACTCCACTTTTGCAGGTGAGGAAACTTTGTTCAAGATTTGAGATAGCTTATATCCTTCAAAACTTGCAGTTGTTAAAGTGGTACATGAAGTCAAAGTCGTCCCCTCTGCTGATTGCTGGGCTGGGGATTGAGTGCTGCTTGAGGCTGTGTGTGGAGGTTCTAGAGTCAGATTCTCAGGCTTCGATCCTGCTTTAAACCCGGTTTATTGCCCTGTTCCCTTCACTTACTCTTTTTGAGCCTCATTTCTCCCATTTGTAAAATGGATTTCATAATCTCTCTCTCTTAGTGCTGTTGTGAAGATTAAATGAGATCATGCATGTGAAGCCCCTAACCCAGGCTAAGTGCTCGATAAATGTCAGATAACAATTACTGACACTATTATTATAAGACAAATAGCAGGAAGCTCAACATAAAGCTGTAGAAATGTATAGTGCATGCTTGGATAAGCTTAAAAGAACCCACTGGGTTTCTTTACTTGCAAAATGGGCTAAGAATTCTCATGGTTTAGGATTTCGGAGGATTAAATGAGAGAATATACACTGAAAATTTCTACTCCACTGCTTGGCACAGTGTCAGCCTTCTGTGAGTGGCAGTTCTTATTATAGAAACAGGACAGAACCATTTCCCAGAGGCTGGGCTCTGGCCAGAGGTCAGACACTCCTCCAGGCAGGGCAGGGATCTGGAAAGCCCCAACAGTGGCTAGGAGGAAGAAGTCTGGGAATGCAGGTGTATTGGGGTCACCTGGTCACAGGCTCATGGCTCATGTTCAGGCAAGAAGGAAAAAATAAGGACTCAGCTGCAGAGACTAAACTTGGGGACAGGAAAAATGAGAAAAAGAGAGTTGGAAAGGACACGAGATACCACAGCAGGCTCAGGCATAGGTGGTCCAGGAATGCATGAGATTTGAGATGAAGGCTGAACTGACACAGTTCCCCAGCTGTACCCCTTACTTCTTTTGATTTGGGAGCTGAGCTGCACCTGGAGCTCCCTGGTGGTGCCTGGAGCAATGGGGATGCTGGGCCAGTCCAGGCCGAGCCAGGGGCACTCTGGGGGTGATAGGGAAGAACCAAGGGAGCTGGAGACCACCTCCCTTTTAGACCACAAGGCACTTGTTTTTACTGGAGGTCATGGATCAGGTGTAAGTCTTGGCGGGAGGCAGTGATCTTTAGAAAACCATCCACGAGCAAGGAGTCTGGGTGGTGGTAGTGAGTAGCTGGGTCTCCATAAGTTCTACCTTTCCTCCATGGAGTGTTTTCTGGAAAGAAATACTGATCTTATCCACAGTCAGTGAGCTCAGAACGAAAAGGTCCAAGAGGAAAATGCCTGAGTTGGTTTCTCTGTAATAACCCTCTTGCTCCTGGGGGTCTGGAGAAAACAACCATAGCCTAAAGGTCTTCTAAGGTAGAGGTAAACAAAAACAGAGCAGCAATCGGGATCCGGGTGAGGGGTATGGGTCCTGTCATCATCAGCTGTCCCAGTGAGAGTGGGGAGAGCAGTAGAAGCCAGGTCTGCGGAGCCTCTTAACCCTGCTTGAGGTTTGGAGGGTACAGAGTGGGTGAGAAAAGGACGGCTCCCGTCCAGTAAGAGGCCCATGGCCATTCTAGCTGGAGCAGAGAGTTTGGCCCTGCAGCATTGCACACTGCTTCTCAGCTCACAACACAGTCTCTGCTGCAAGTCTGACATTCTAATACAGGGGGGCCAGTGTCCTTCCTGGATGTCAATATATGCCATCTCAAGAGCAGAGCAGTGGGGAAAAGCCTAAGTTCTTTTTCAAAAAAGCCAGATATCTGGCACTTTCTGCAGAAGGCCAACAGCTGCCGATTGCCAAGATGAATCAGGGCCTCATTAGTCAAAGGAAATGCTCATTTCCATCACTGTGCACAACAGGCTTGGGGGCTGAGTCGCCCATGAGATGGTAACCGTGTTTGGTAAGACCTCTGAACTGTTTGTAGACTTGGTTGATGATGATCAATGTTTCTAGAAAGATTTTCATAGTTTGGTGAATTGGTCCTCAAGCGCTGGTGTGCATAAGTATAACCTAGGCTTCTCTTAGAAATCCAGATTCCTGGCTTGTAACTGTAATGGTACTGATCAGTCAGGCTGAGGTAGCTCCAGGAATCTGTGTTTAGTAAGCTCCCAGGTAATGCGGATGCAGGCGAGCCGTGACTCACACTGAGAGGACTGTGGGTGTTGAGGGATGAGTCCTGGACTGGGGCTCAGGAGAAGGCAGTTCTAGCCTTGGATCTTCCCCTAATGTGCTGTGCAACCTTGTGTAAGTTGCTTCCCACCCTGTTTCTTCTATAAAAGAAGGGGGTTGGACTAGGTCAGCAAGTCTGAACCAAGCTGTATAACAGAGTCACAGTTGAAGAGCTATGACAAAATGCTGGTGCCTGAGCCACACCCCCAGAGTGTCCCAGGCCAGCACTCCATGTCAATATTGGCGCCATGTTGCCTGGGTATGTATGTATAAAAAGCTGTTGGGTGACTGATTGCTGCTGGAGTTGAGAACTGCCGTCTTAGGGGATGCCCGGGGCTCCTTCTTGTCTAGAATTCCTAATCTGCACAGCGCTGCATTTCCCGTGCCTCACTTCTCATTGCTCTGTCATGGGCACAGAGTTCTCTACATAAGACAACATTCCAGATGATTATAGTACTCCATTTAGCACCAACCTTTTAAAATTTAGTTGCCCTTCTTTGATTTTTCTTCTTAAAACATCAAAATCTTTTTGATGACTTAAAGTTACCCCTGTGGTCATTCATTTGTGCATTTATTCAATAAATATGTATTTGTCAGTCAATCTGTGTTAGGTGCTTATGAAAAAAAAATGTTATAGTGCAGTAGAAAGATGGCTGGACCATGGGCCAGTAATAACAGTAACGATAACTTATATTTGAGCATTCACTTACTCTATGGTGGGCACTGTTCCAAGCGTTCTAGTTTTATTATCTTACTTAATCCTCACAACGATCCTCTGAGGCTGGTACAGTTATATTACATGTAAGGAAACTAAGGCACAGAGAGGTTCTGTGCTTTCTCAAGGTCGCACAGCTGATCAAGGCAGGACCAAAAGTCAAATCAGGCCCTCTGTGTGATCTGGGACAATGTTGTTCCCTCCCAGAGGTTCACTCCTTTGCTGAGTGACTCTGAGGCCCCTTTGAGCTCTCATACTTAAGGAGTCCATGTTTGCCCTCCAGGTCCCTCAGGAGGTCCCTCACCTGCATCAAGGAGAGCCTGCGAATCTTCATCGACCTTGGGGAACAAAACAAGGCCGCTGAGGCCTGGCTCGGGGCTGGCCGACTCCACTACCTCATGCAGGAGGACGAGCCAGTGGAGCTGTACCTGCAGGTAGGCCTCCCACAGAGCTTTGGGCCTCCCGGGGAAGCAGCTGTACCCACTAAGTGACCAGCTGCAACTAGGGCGAGGTGATGTCTATGCCAGACCCCTGGAGGGAGGGCCGATACCGGGGTGCTCTGGTCACAAGATGGAAACCATGGTGGTCTGGAAGGCTGAATGCAGGTGGCAAACAGTCAGTCCCTGAGTCCCATATGCAACTGTGAGTTTCAAGGAATGTGGTGAAGACTCCCTCACCTGTCATGTCAGGTATTTCTGCCTTTCCAAAGCTCAACACATACCGTGACTTCAGTGTTTTGCTGCGATTTGAGGTAAGATGGATGTGTGCAGGATGTTTTACATTATTGTTCTCTTATTTGTTTTTGTTGTTTGCATACCTTTAATATCTGAGATACAGGGTAGTGTACATTAAAGGCCTCAGTTTTGGAGTGAGACAGGCCTGGAATCAAACTACAGGGCCATTAATTATGGACTGTGTGATCCTGGGCTTGCTACGAGTTTCTCCTGGTAAACTCTATCTCTTAGGGTAAGGATTAGATATATCACTTGCACAGTAAATGCATATGCAAAGTAAGCGTTTACTAAGTGCTTGGGTCTCAGTATATGCTTAATAAATAATATCTCCATCACCATTATGATGGTGCTCATCGTCATTACTATTATCTGCACAGAGCTGACACTCTGGGGCTAATGAGAAGCTTTGTTCCATCAAAGATATGCCTGTTATCTTTTCTTCCTTCCCATTTCTTATCTTCTCCCTTTTTACTTCTTCTAACTCTATTATTATTACTATCCTCATTACATGAAGCAAGAGTTTCTACTGAAATTCCCATTTTTCAGATGTGGCTCAATGAGGCGGAGCAACTTGCCCGAGGCGGTACAGCTAATAAGTGGTGAAAGTTCGACTTAAAGCTTTACTCTCAGCCTCTGCACTATTCTGCCCTGAGGTTTTAGGGTTTTCAGAGAGTAGACAATTTGGTCTTGCCTTTCATTCTCCAGGAACAGAGGCCCAGAGGGGGCTTTTTGGGGTTGTTCCTTGCTTGGCAGCAGAGCCTCCCAACCACAGGATCCCATCTCGCCTTCTCTCTCTCTGTGTGGGTGTTTTTGCAATAGCAGTAACTGTGGGGGCATTCCCCAGCAACTCGCTGGCCAGACCTGGGCCCAGGCCCATCCATCCACAGACTGCCACCTAACTCGATGTTCTGCCTGGTCATTCTCTCCCTAAGGCTATTTGAGGTCCTGTAGCTGGACTGCAGATGCTATGCTGCATTCTCCACCCTTCGACCTCTGCACATTTTGTTTAGATGCACTGTGCAACGGCTTGCAGAGATGAAGAGGCCATGGGGGCTTGGGGAAGGGTATTGGGCTGGAAGACTCTAGCATTTGCTTGTCAGTGGCGAACAAATTGATGTGAACCTGGAAAGGTTCCTTATACTTTCTGAGCCACAGTTTCATCTTCTGGAAAGTGTAGGTGCTAGAAGAGATCAGTTTTCCAAACATCAGTCATTTATACATCAAATTTATGGTTTTGCCATATCAATGTATCTTCTGTACCATGATTGACTTATTTTTCTTTGACTCAACTTCAACTCAGTTTAACTTTTTACACTAGGTAATGCTATCTGAAATCACAGATTTTGATGTATTTTTAATCTTTCTTTCCTAAACACACTAAAATTAATTCGTAACTATTAAAATATAAAATGGTTTTCTATGTATACAGCTAAAAATCATTTCTAGGGCCACCACGGGGAAATGCCAGACTAGAGAATCTCAAAGGTTTCTTCCCAGCCGTGTGAACATGGAAGGCAGTTTAGGACTCAGGGATGTCAGCAGGGAGTTAAACTAGGTGGTCAGGGTCTGTCTTGACGGTCCTGTGGGCATTTGGAAGTCCTTCTCTTCACCCCGACAGCCATCTCTGTCCCACCCAGGCAGCCATCCAGAAAGCCCTGGGATTGGAAGAGCCCTCCCTGGCTCTCAAACTCTGTGAAGAAGCAGGTGACGTGTTCTTCAATGGGACCCGCCACAGGCAGCGTGCAGTGGAGTATTACCGAGTAAGTCCTGGCCTGAGCCGCATGCCCACCCAGGCCCTGGCACAAATGTGGGCAGGGCCAAATTGCCAGGGCCCCTTTCATCCTCTTGCTGGTGTTCCTTTTTCCTCCTTTCCTCATCCAGTGCCCACAAGCTCTCCCTCTCTTCAATCTTTCAGGCTGTCAAAGATAAACTGTCATTCTCAGGCTTGATAAATTATCCTTCCTGGGAGAACACAGCATAATAATTATACCTCTTGAGTGCATGGTACTTTACTTTACAGTTTGTAGCATACTTCCATGTTTAAAGAATATTCCTATGGACCACTAGTGGCATGCTGGGAGGTGGCTGGCCTTTGGATGAGCACTTGTTTTATGGTGGTTTTATTAAGTATACATAAACATATATTTAAAAAAATTAAAAATGTATAACACTAGCTCTTCAAACCCATGCTTTCACAGATATTATTGCAAAGGATGAGGCTAGATAATAAAAGAGAGTTAGCTTAAGAAATAATACCAGTTAAATAATTGTCCAGGTGTTAATTTAGCATGTCAGAATCATAGTTGTTGTTCGTCACTGACTGAAGTTTGGGAAATCTTACTATCTTATTTGACCCTAAAATTTCATTTATTCTAATGTTCATTCATTTGCTTGTTTGGTTGTTCATTAAGTCATCAACCATTTATCAAGGAACCTGATATGTGCCAGGCACCAAGGTAGGGGCAGAGAGAACAGGGGGCCCATCACTGACTATTAAGTCATCGTCATATGCACTTTATAGAAGTGGAAAACAAGGCTCAGGGAGGTAAAAACAAGGCTCAGGGAGGTAAAAACAAGGCTCAGGGAGGTAAAGTGACTTGCCTAAAATTCTGTCATAAAAACTAATAGAAATGACCATTTATTGGGCAATCTCAGACATTAGACATGTACTCCATAGATGTATGTTGTAGATAGCTCTGTGTGTGCTAAGGGAGCACATGGCTGGGTGATGAATAACTTGCCCTGTGCCCTTGGGAAAAGTCATCTTTCCTTTCCCGCTCTCAATCGTAGGAGGCCTGATGACCTTTAGTTCTTCCACTTCTAAGATCTGGGCAGAGCAACCAAGAGCAAGGGCCAGGAGAGCGAGTTGAGAAAAGCCATGCATGGGAACACAGCTGTCCCATTAACCCCTGCCCCTGGACTGTAAGGTTCCTGGAGTGTGGTCTGTGCTGACGATTCCTAGCTAGACTGAGCATCCTGGTGCCTCTCTTCCCAGGGTGGAGCTGTTCCTTTGGCAAGGAGGATGAAGGCTGTGAGAACCGAGCTCCGGGTTTTCCATAAGCTGACAGAACTGCAGATCAGCCTGGGAGGCTATGAGAAGGCTTTGGAATTTGCCATCCTGGCGGCCAGACTCAGCACAGTCACAGGTAGGTGGTCCCTGTGGCCTGGCCTGTTGGTGGGAGGGATAAACTCCTCCAAGCAGGGACAACAAAGCAGTAGCCACATAGGTTCCGGGATCATAACGAGTGGGTTACAATCCTGGATTCAACTGCCAGGGTGATCTCACTTAAGTAAGCTGCTTCACATCTGAAAGCCTCAGGTTTGCCCCTGGCAAGTGAGGATTACAAATAGCACCCATCTCGTGAAGTTGTTCAAAGACCAATATGATTATCCATGCACAACTAACACAGTGCTTGGCACACGCCAGTCCTTGATAAGACTTACCCGTGCCACTCTAACAATTACATTACAGTTGATATTATTCCCCAGTATAGGGTAACTGGTATTTTATCCTATGCACAGACAATGCCCCCGTTACCAAAGAACTATGCCCTAAATTTTTAATTGGCTGAGTATTAGTCAAAAGTTTTCCCCATGGAATTGAAATGTAAATGAAGGTCAGAAGCCCATGAACTTAACTCACTGTGTAGCTGAAATAGCTTGCATTTACCGCAAAAGCTGGTGGGAAACAATATAAGTCATTAAAACAGAATAAAAAAAGATTAAAAAACAGTCAATCATGGATGTTGATGGTTGAAGAAAAGCAGGCTTGATTAGAGAAGGCTTGATCAGATGCAGGGAAAATGGAGTCTTCTGCAGTGCTTCAAGAAGGGACTTCTGGGCATTCTCAAGGGTATGAGATGTGGATGGTACTGGACTTCATTGTATCTAATTGCACTTCAGAGCTCTCTCTCTCTCCTCTTCCTACTTCTCTTTAAGGCAGAAAACCTTATCTGAGCTACTGTCTGCTATCTCAGGAAAGGCCTTGGGAGCCCCAGGCAGCTCCCTCTCAGGACACTCTCTTCTCCTCTAGACGGAAGCTGAAAGGAGGCTAAATCCACCCTCTCAGGCATTTCCCTGTGACTGGATTGTTCCATATCAGAGAGTTTTTTTTTCCCTTGGATTTTCTTTTCAATTTTGACTTTTGGCCCTTTGAAGCTTAAAAATGATGCTTTTAGATTGCATCAAACAGCCACCTTACAAATATTCCAGACACACAAATAGAAGCCTTTGTTCCCTTTAAAAGGCCACTTTGTATTAAAGGAGTTAGCTATAAAAACAGCAAGCTAACGAAAAATAAAAACAACAAGCCATGGAACCATTAGAAACCAAGTTTCCAAAGCAAAGCATGGGTCTCTGTGGCTATCTGAGACTGCAGGCTGGTAAAGGAGCCAGAGGGCGAGTGCTGCTAATGGCCGCCCCAGACAACTCTGGAGAGAAAGCCTTTGATGTGGAGGGCACATGTGTTGGGCCTAGTTGGTCATAAAAAATTCTGCGCTACTCTATCAAGCTAGTCTTGCCATCCTGGGATTTGGAAATAGTTATTTCCCAGAATCTTGAGTTACAGTGACATCTGTAATGAAAAGCTCTCTCTCCAGCAGTCATCCCAGAAAACCTTGACTAGTACACCTACTCGAAGCAGGCACTCTCGTGGAGCCTGTGTTTTCTTTTGTGGCACTTACCACAGGCGTAATTTTACATTTGTGGGATTGTTTAAAGAATGTCTGGGTCCTTTGGGACAGTAAAGCCTCATGAGGGCAGGGACCTCTTCTGCTCTGTTCCCTGTGTCCCAAGCTCAGGGTCGGACACCTAGTAGACCTTTACTTGCACAGAATGAATGAGTGAAAGGATGATGTGAATTGCTGGCCTCAGGATGTCTCTCTCAGTCTTCCAATTCCTAGGAGATCAGAGGCAGGAGCTGGTGGCCTTTCACCGTCTGGCTACGGTGTACTTTTCCCTGCATATGTATGAGATGGCTGAGGACTGCTATCTGAAGACTCTGTCCCTCTGTCCACCCTGGCTGCAGAGTCCCAAGGAGGCCCTGTACTACGCGAAGGTGTATCACCGCCTGGGCCGACTCACTTTCTACCAGCTGAAGGTAAGTCTTGACCCTTCAGCCAGTCCCCTCCCACAGGGAGTCTGCTGGCACAGGGTGGGGATTGGCTCTGCCGGGAACACAGCGGCTCTTTCCGGTTGGCCACATGGGAGACCTCAAAGAGGCTGCTATCTCTGCTGCAGAGACAGAGCACAGCTCCTCTTTTTCTTGCCCTTCTATGATTTCTGAGGCCACTTTATCTGTCAGGTACTTCTGGCATATTTCCTGGTGCCCATGAGCTTCTCAGGGGCCTATGAAAATACACAAGACCCAAAACAAAAGAACTGTAAGCTCCAAAATTAAAATAAAAAGGAATGCTTAACTGTATGTTACAAAATGTTATAAACCAACTAGTCAGTTGCAAGTCACTTCTTACACAGTTACGTAAAACTCCAGTTTAGGAGAAACCTGGATGCATGTTCATATGTTGGAGATAATGAGGTGTGGAGTGTTGGAACATAAGCCTGCCTAGGACCTAGGAAGGCCTCAGCCCTGATTCTCCAGTTTGCTCTGCTGGAGTTGAACCCAGGACTTTTTTGTTTTTCCAGCCACTTCTAGAACTGTTGGTGGTCTGAGCTTCTGTGACCAACCTGGCCCTTTCGGTCTCCTCCCTGGGCATCGGCTCCTCTACCAGAGGTCCCTGCTCCAGCACGATCCTTAATCTCTTAATGCTTATCTCAGTCACGCCTGTTTGGCCTCCAGGGGATCCTCGGGGCAACTCTGTTG
This sequence comes from Smutsia gigantea, assembly GCA_032199065.1. NCBI lineage: Eukaryota > Metazoa > Chordata > Mammalia > Pholidota > Manidae > Smutsia > Smutsia gigantea. Next base: position 35,853 of record JAVSCE010018456.1, on the reverse strand, counting down.
TCTTTTTCTTACTTGCCAGACATTGTTTCTGGCCTTAATTAATTATTGGCTTATGAGGATTAATGGGAACCAGACATTCCCTTTGGAGTCTCACCCAAAGAAGCATCTGTTCTTTAACCCTGCAGCGTAGGGGGATGTAGTGGGGATGGCAGAGCAGTGGAGTGCTTCCCAGTCCCACAGCTCCCTGGAAGTGGGTCAGGGCCAAAGTGTATATGATCTGATTGAATCAACCAAGGGCTCTAGAGATGGCAAGGGAAGAGCTCAGCTCAAACTACCTTAAGCAAAAAAAGGCAATTTATTGGGTCAAGTAACTGGAAAATTCAGGTATAAATTTAGTTTCAGGTAGCTCTGGATGTTGGTACTCAAATGTTTTCATGGATCTCCCCACCTGTCTTTGCATTTCTTCGCTCTGTTTCCACTTGTCTCTGTTTCTTGGTCTCCTTCCAGTCCAGCCCATATCTAGAAGGGTGAGGGACCATTTTCTTTGCTAGGTCACCCTGAAAGGTCCCAGGAATGGCTGTCATAGGGCAGCCTGCGTGTTTAAAGCATCCTTGGAGCACTGCTTGTGCCTGGGAGGAGGGCCACTGTGGTCAGCAATGTCACAGACCAGAGTGGGAGCCAGGGTCCCTTCAGTGTCGGGGACCCAGGGGAAGGGGTGGGGCAGTATGCTGGGTAGACATAAGCTGGAGTTCCCAGACTTCCTGGTGCTGCATCCCAGTCTCTCCCGGAAGCTCACTAATTCTGTCTCTTCTTTGCCCCCATGCCATGGGGTTAGGATGCCCACGATGCCACTGAGTACTTCTGGTTGGCCCTGGCAGCAGCGGCTTTGCTGGGGGACGAGGAGCTGCAGGACACCATTAGGAGCAGGCTGGACAACATCTGCCGGAGTCCCCTGTGGTGCAGCAGCCCATCTGGGCGCTCCTCAGAGAGGGCGCGGTGGCTGAGTGGTGGGGGCCTGGCCCTCTAAGGACAGTGGGCCATAGCAGACCAAACCTGGTCTGTCCCCCCTGCCTTCCACTGGGAAGAACATGGCCCAGAGGCAGAGGCTTGTATTTTGCGGAGGCCACACAAAAAGTGGTGATGGAGCAGTGCTGAGAAGTCCTGGCTGTGTGTCTAGAACCTTTCCAGTGGACTGTGGCCCTCCTCTACATACAGCCTCTGGAATGCGCTTTCTTGACATGCAATTCTCCATGAGAACATGAGAAACCTGGCCCCTGGGAAACCCATCTCCTAACCCCAGTGAGGAAATCAGACACTGCACTGGAGAGAAGTGGGCAGACTGGACTTTGTTCCCTCACTGACTTTTCTCAGGGAAAGAACCCTTCCCTTGCCAGCAGAGAAACTTCTCTCTCTTCTGCCAAAGTAGGCGCCACACCTGCTTATAGGGACTGGCAGGCAGAACTCACCATGTTCTTAGTTCAAAAGACACAGACTCAGCAAGGCCAGCCGGAACGCCAGGGCTTGGGGTCTGGCCAGATTCACCATCTCCCTCCTGCCCTGAGGCTCCGCTTCCCCTAACCTCCCAGAAACCCCAGGGAAGCTTCCCAAGGGCCAAGGCTTAAAAACTGAGCAGTAAGAAAATTATGATGTAAATTACATGTAAAGAGTGTATATTATTAAACATTGACACACATTTGTCTCCTTTATAATAGGGAGAGATGAGACTTGAAGGGTGGGTTAAACCCCAAGGTGTCATCCTGATCTCAGGGCAGCACCTCAACAAAGCATCTCTATTCGCTATCTTTCCCTGCAAAACACATGTAGTGGCTTCACTCACTTGTCATCTCACAGTTTCTGTAGGAGGGCAGGAATGCAGGAGTGACTTAGCTGGGTTCTCTGGCTGCCAGCGGCTCACGCAGCTACTGTCAAGGCTGCGGCTGCAGTCTTCTCAAGATCAGCAACTGAAGCATCTACTTCCAAGCTCACATCATTGTTGGCAGGACCCATTTCCTTGCTTGCTGCTGGCCGGAGGTTGCTCCCTGTCCCCTGCCCCGTGGGCCTCTCCAGAGGGCAGCTTGCAACACCGCAGCCTGCTGCATCAGAGCCGGCGAGTGAGAAGTGCAAGAGCAAGGGAAGGAAGTCGTGATCGTCTCATAACTGACTCTCAGAAGTTAGTTTTGCCTGTTCTATTCATCACAAGTGAGTCATGAGGTCCAATGCACACAGAAGAGGAGGAAATTACCAAGGGTGTGAATACCAGGGAATCACTGGGGTCCATTTCTGCGGTTGCCTACCACAGTATCTGAGTGCTTTGATGATGGAATCGGGAGTTCTCTGAAGAAGGGAACTCCAGGAAAGGTGCGGCTGACTGAGCCAGCAGCATCAGTGTCGCTTGTAAGATTGTCTGAAATGCACATTTGGAAACTGCACCTAAGATGTCCGAACCAGAACCTCTGGAGCCCAGAGCCCTGGCTTTACCTGCTCCCCAGGTGATGTTAACTCACACAGAAGCACAAGGAGTGTGGCTCTGGAAGCCAGCTTCTCAGGCTGTGTGCAAACCAGTCATGTGGGGAGCTGGCTGAAAATGAACTTTCTGGTTCTTACCCCCAACCTTCTGATTCCGTAGGTCTGCAGGATGTCCCAGGAACATGCATTTTTAATGAGCAGCTCAAGTGATCTTGATACTGGTGATTCACCCTTGCTCTGAAATTTGGCAACATACAAGAGATTCTAGCCATATGGCTCTACACCTGAGGCCCAGCAGCTTAGATTTTACTGCCAGACTCTCTGCCCTGAATTTCTAGCTTCTTGAACCAACCAGATGGTTGGTGGTGGGGTGGGGTGGGATGAAGATGTTGAGTGAACACTGCATCTTCTAGTCACCAAAGTTGTCTAGTCACCAAGATATACACATCAGTATATCTTATTTTCTCCTAAGAGCTTGGTTGGTTATCAAAAAGCTTTCTATTCTAGAGTATTCTCCAGGAAGGAAGTGAAGTGACTAATCTACTACCATGGAAAATAGATGTGGTTTTGCTTCCATCACAAACCACAACATCTCTGAGCAGGGAGGGATGTTGTGGATGAGTCTAACCTCCCATGCAGAGTTCTTTGAATAACATTCCTATGAGATGGGGAGGGCACATGCATTCCAGAATAGTTACACATTTTATATTTGAAGGCTTGCTTGGCCCTGGAACCCATGCCATGAATCGTTCTCCATTTGCCTCCCCATTTGAACCATTCCCTCTCCTTTTTCCCATTGACCTCTTACTCTCCTCTGGCCAGATGCCAATTTCTGTCCCTCGGAAAGTGTGGTTCCCATAATTGTAGGAGGCTTTTGGTATCGGCTGGTGGGCAGAGAATACAGAGGGATGTAACTGTACTTAATATAATTTAATGTTGCATTATGATTTTTCTTCTTCCCAGAAAGCACATCTTACCTTTGGCCCATATTGAGTTTCTGATCAACTGAAACTTCTTCTCATGCAAGCTGCTATTTGGCCAAATCTTCCTAAATTGCTACATTTATGTATATTTAAGTAAAGGGCATTATATCTACTTATTTTACATTCCATTGGGAATTTTGGTTTAACATTTCTGATCCTGTGCCTTTGGTTCACCTGTATATCTGGTAAATTTGTCTCTAACCAGATCAGTTATAAAAATGTTCAACACATTTCCGAAGACAAGGGTAGGATCATTTTTAAATGAGAAAAACATTATGCTGTATCATTGAAATTACTACATCCTATAAGCAAATTGATCTGCTAAAATAGTCTTTAGAAGTGTTTAAAAATCCCATTTAAAAAATGGGGTTAACTATTCCCCTTGAAATTGTGCCGAAGCTGTTTATTTCATGATCTGCAGAGGTGAATTGGTGATTGGATCTGGTCTCTATGTAAGTAGGTGTTACTATAAATATACAGTAGCCAAAGATGGATTGGTTCTCTCTTTATGTTAATCCTCCCCTGAAATTTGCATGGCCTGTCTGACTTCTGGTTCCTTGTACCTAATTGGAACAAAGAACAAGGAGGGAATTACAACATTGTGGAAAACCCTGTAAGTGTTCTCTGAGCTTTCAGGTGCTTTATTTACTTCCCTGCCCAACAGTGTTAATGCTCTGAAATCCAATATTGCTCTTATCTTTTTCTTATTTGCTTTCCTAATATTTTAAGATGGCTTTATATTGTGAATGGGCATGGCTTACGTGCATAGGTACCTGTGTGCCTGTTTACTTGTGCTTTGTAAGTAAAATGTAACTCTTTTGACAGAAATTTATCTGAGGAAGGGAGTATACAGGAGTAGAAAGTGTCAGAAATGGGGGAAAACACAGATCACTAGGGGGTGGCAAGACCAAATTTTGGTCTTGAATTTGACATTAAATTGCAATGTGACCTTGGATAAGCCACTTAACCTCTATACACCTCAGATCTCTGATCTCTAATATAAAAAGTATGATCACTTCTGGGTTCTTTCTCAGCAATGTTATTCCCATACTATATAAGCAGGAAGAGAGGCTTGTATTTGGGAGATGAAACCAAATTATGGTCCAATTTTATTCCTTTCTTTTTACAGGTGAGTAAACAGAGAAAAAAAATGTAATTTTCTCTCACACAGGTGGTTAGTGGCCAAGACAGCAGTATTCTGGATCTCGTGACCCACGGACTGGTCTGCGTAGAAGAAAAACTTATTGTATTGCTTTCCTTCAATAGAATTTCATTAATAAAAACAAATACAATGAAAACAAAACAAGGCACTAAATTCAAGATAGATCCTACTGCCTATGGCAAGCGCCAGCCTAGGCTGGATCTGGCATTACTTGAAAGGAGAGAGATTCACAAATGGCAGGTGTCGAAGACAAGCACCATTCTCCCCGAGCAATCAGAGAAACAGAGAGAGCGGCTAAAAGGACTGATGCCTCACAATGAGAGTCATTGCCAGGCAGTTCCATGTCTTGGCACGCACTTCCCTCTTAGGGAAGTGGAGGCTCAGTTGTGAAGGGGGTAAAATGAACCTGACCCATGCTGGGTAGCCCTGTGACCTGAGCTGATCACCAAGAGTCCTGGGAACTCAGGGGAGGGGGCTTCACCCAGCTTGGGAGCAAGGGCACCGGGGAGGGTTTCCTGGAGGCTGAGTCCTGGGAGAGAGACATTGACGTGATTCTCACTGTTGGCTGGGGGTGCGTGGAGTTGACCAACAGGGCACGTGTCAAGGAAAGGTCCCGAGAGTGGAGGGGGCCTGGCATTTGCTGAGAACAGTATTGTATCAGCAAAGTTGGAGCAGTCAGGGCGATGGAGAGGGGAGGCGAGAGAAGAGGCTGGAGGAGGGAGCTACATACGGAACCTGAGGGTTTGGTTGTCTTCACCCTGAAGGTGAGGGGTAGCCAGAGGAGGGAGAGACATGGTCAGATCTGTGCTTTGGAAGGATGGTGCTGGAAGCAGCTGAGAATGGAGGGAAGGTGGGAGACCCATCAGGACCTGGCTATTGCAACAACATACTTCAGCCCTTATTTAGATTTCTCCAGTTTCCCCACTAAAGTCTGCTTGTGATCCAGGATAGCATGCCACATTGCACTTAGCTGCCATGTTTCCCTAGTCATCTCTGATCTCTGACAGTTTCTCAGTCTCTCCTTGTTTCTCATGACCTTGACCGTTTAGACCTCCTTTCCTTTTGCTAATTTCTCCCATTGAGCTGTGTGGACGTGGGGAAGAGAGGAAGGAGAAGTTCAAGGGATGGGTCCTGCCTTTGCCCAGGCAGCAATTCCAGGTAGGAGCGAGGGAGTCAGGCATACTTAGGTTAGAATCTCTCTTACTAGCTGTGTGCCCTCCAGCAAGTTAATTTACTTCTCTGAACCCAGTGTTGTCAGAATTGTATCAAACAGCACATGTGAAAGCATAGAGCACACAGCACTGGGTGCACAGTGTGAATGCAGGATGATCTGATAGATTTGTTTACCTTCTTTATTTCATAGATGAGGAGACGGCTGAAGCACATCTATCCTTGGGGACAGGCCTTCACCCAAGCAAGAAAGCAGCCTGATTCAAGACTCAAAGAAATGAGGCTATTTTCAAAGGGAGTTTTAGTTTGTGTCATTAAAAATGCTGGCTTTGACCCCACCCATCAGTTTATTTATTTTAAAGTTAAGATTTAAACTCTTTCTCATCCTAGGTTTCACTTGCCACTTTGCAATTCAGTCACGTTTTGTTTCTTCCTTGATGTGAGCCTTGAGGTTTCCCTAGAGAAGCAGACAGGTGGCTGTTTAGGGACTGGGAAGCTCTGCCCACCTGAGATGTGTGGTGGGGTAGAGGTGGGACCAGAGATAACATATATGGCTGAAACTCAGCCATGGGGCCCCTCTGCTTAGGTTTCCAGAGACACTCAGGGAGGCGGGTGGGAGGGAAGGACACTGTGCTTTCAACATGACTTTAGAGGTGGTGACTCCCCCTGCCACTCCTAGTGCTGCCTTAGACCCATTGCCCAGGGCATCAGGATAGCGCAGGTCCCCTCCAGAGGTGCTTCCAGACCAGAGGATGGCTGAGGTCACCTGGACAATAAGCACCGAGGCCTCTGCTGACCTGTGGTCACCCTCTCTGTGAGAACCCAGGAGTTCCCATAGGGGGCATCCTAAATAGAATGTCATTACCAAAGAATGCATTTAATAGCCCTGGATCAGCCTACAACAGGTGATTGCAATTTTTTTTACTGTGACACACAGTAAGAAATGCATTTTACATTATATCCCAGTATGTATATGCACTAACATACATGTATGTTTGATAAGACACCATTTAGTCCTTACAATATGAAAGGCACTTTGATCTATCCTACTCAGTTTTAAAAAATATTCTATTCTAATTTAAAAGCATGCAGCTGATGACATGTGAAATGGATTTCTAGATTCACTAACCTGGTGTTTGAAAAGCACTGACCTGGAGGGAGGTCTCTCAAAAAGTATAGGAGGGCTCTGGCCTTTGTCCTTTCTTGTATCATTTCTCTATCAAATGACACCAGAGATTATTGACACCAGACAATGTGTAGATATCAACATAAAAATAATGGTTGACTTTTTGAATGTATATTATATACTTGAGCCTATGCAAAACCTTTTTGAGAACTCTCTCATGTAATCCAACAACATTTGGAAGAAGATACTATTGTTTTGGCCTCCACTGAGGTTTAGAGAATGGAAGTGGCTTGCTTAAATCCACATTTAGTAACTGGTCAAGAGGAGATTTGAACTCATGTCTCCCTGAAGCTGGAACTAGAGCATTAACCCATTAGTTATATTGTGGGTCTATGTGAGGTGACACATGTCTGGGACAAATATCATCACTAATGTGATCATGACTAGAAGCAAGATTGAAACTTATTTCTGCAGCCTGGACTATTGGGCTGAAACCGACACAGTGATTTTGGTGGGTCCAAAAATTAATTACTCCAGAACAGGATTGAAGAGAATGGATTTTTTTAGCATTCTTGAGAAAAAGACGTAAGTTACCACAATCAGGTAACTTAGTCTAGAATTAAATGATTTACCATCTTTCCCAAATGAAAAATGAAAGGAGGAACAGAAAGTTTATAATAACATAGTGGTGATAGGTCAAAACAAATTATAAATTAGATTTGGAGAAGCCAGATAAGGAGTTGGGTGAGTGAAGGGAATTTGCAAGAGACCCCAGAGCCAATAATTGAAGATTATGGACACCTAAGCAAGTGAGGGAGCCAGGTGCAGCTTCATGGGAGGCCTCATGGGCAGCAGCACAGAGGAGCTCGCAGACATGAGGGAACAACCTGCTTCTGATATCATGGGAAAGCTGGTGGGATACTATCACCCTCCAAATGTGTCTTGTGAGACAAATAGTCTGGGAGAAGCCCATGCTGATATTGAGATGCTTTAACTCTTATGCATAAGCAGTGTTAGAAATAGTTTTTCACTGGCACCCAGTATTTAGGAATGCTCATCTGTTCTCTTAGCCTTTTCTTTTTGTTCAGGACTACACATTTGTTACCTATACATTTTTTTTTCCAATTGAAAATTCTGAAAAAATTCTTCTTACCTACCAACATAATTTTGAAAATAGGTGATTTTCTTCTGTCATTGATTCTAACCTTTCAGATCTAGGGTATGATATTTAGACATAATGTATGACTCTCACCTACTTTACCTTTCTTCCCACGGGCCACATATTATATGTGAGGTGACATTTTTGTTCTTGAATATTCTTGTAAACTGAGATCTTTGGCTGTTTGTTCATCTGGGGACATATTGGACATCTGCTTCACAGATGATGCACGTAAGGATGCCCCTGACTTCTCTGCACACTGGACCAGACGGCAGAGTCACAAGCCGGATCTGTTGTCCCGCCTCGGGGGCTGCCACAGGCTGGGCTGCAGTAACAGCTGCGTGGTAATCCTGGGGACCAAACAGCTCCTTGTTCTCGAAACAAACAAAACCAACTTTTGTTCGTCCTGGAACATGAGCTTTGGGACTCTAGTGGGTGGAGGGAAGGATAACTAAGCAGAGAAATGACTTGGAGGATTTGCATTTTTGGTTATTTTAAAGTCCTAAGGGATTCCATAGCCTGATATGTTGACCCTCTCCCAGGTCCTGTGGCACTCCTTTCTTTTCTTTCCAGTTTCATAAAGTCTGTGCCTCACTTTCTTTCTTCTTGTATCCTTAGGGTAGGTTCTCCGTTTTGCATGTGCTCGTAGATCCCTGTAGTTTTCCTTCAGGGACCTTGCCACAGTTTATAGTAATACCATCTGTGTGGCTTAAAAAAAAAATCCCTGGGTGCCATCTCGATTGGAAGCTCCATGAGAGCAGGGACTTGTTGGGACTTGTCACTCACCTCTGTACTTCCAGAGCCATGCCCAGTGTTTGGCCCATGGTAACATCTCAGTATAGGTTTGGTGAATGAGTTAATAAAAAAATGAATGGATGAAACTTTGGATTCAGGTTGCAATCCCTTCTTATGACTTTAAGAGGGAGAAAGTATTAGAACCACAATCTATCTGCTTATTGTTCATGAGTGTCTGGGGAATGGGGTGATAGGGCTGCTTACATTCACAGCAGGTGCTCAGTTAAAAGTTATTGGGAATAATAAGTATGATTTTCATTTGCTTATGAAAAGCAGCTATAAGTGGGCTGCTCTCTTTCTAGTTTTTAGAGAGATATCAGGAGGGACCAGGGATAATCTTGGTCTTTTGTTGAGCACCTGCTGTGTATATTGTGGAAGTAATAGTCTTTACTTGCTCCTCTAAATGATCCTGCAAAGAGGTTATTGTCCCTACTTTCCAGATGAGGGGCTCTAGACTCAAAGTAATTAAGACACTTGCAGAAATTCAAAACCAGGTCTATCTGACCTGAAAATCAGTGCTTTTAATAACTACGTGATGCTGGTTTCATATTTTCTCTATTAAAACTTAGGATCTAGACGTTGCAAAAAGAAGAAAAATATTTCCCCTGTGAACCTCTGATGGTTTTCCTTTGCTTAAGGAGGAGGGATGACCAGGAAATCTAAGGGCAACTTTGGTTTATACAAGCATTATTCCGCCAAACATCACAAGACATTTCTTCAGTGCCTGAAGGTTCTGTAGAATAAAGGGCACCAGGGGAAAGGTGATACCTTTAGAGTATTTTTGGGCCTAAGTGGGCAGAGTATTTCAGAACCCCAAGGCTCCTTCCAAGCCATAAATTGGGGATGTGGTGATATGCAGGCAAAAGGCCTGTTCTCTGCTTTTGAGTATCCATTGATCTGCTTGGAGGAGGCTGGATACACATGTGAGAAACTCTAGGAGGGAGAGCTTGAGTTGCTGTGGGACACTGGCAGAGAGCCATCCATTCATGCATCAGTTGGCTTCCCACCTTCCCTCCAACCAACCAAAACTGAACACCTCTTATGTGCTAGGCTCACACTCCAATGAGCAAGGTAATCACAGGCTGCGACCCAGTGGAGGCTCTGGGCTTCTGGGTGGGCCAGGGTCCTCTGATGAGCTTCTCCATCATTCTTAGCAGCACAACTGAGATGTGAGCACTTATAATCCAGACCCTGCACTGAGTGTGTGCTCCCATTATCTCTCTGACTTCTCTTAACACTCTCTCCCCACCCAGCAAGTAATTGCATTGCGTAATTGTTCATATGGTAGGGATGGGAAAATAGGTTCAGAGAGGTTAAATAAGAGATTAATTCTTGCCTAAACCCCTAGAAACTGGCAGAGTCAGGATACCAAATCAAGCCTTGTCCATATTGGAAGTATTACATAAAACTGAAGCTAGACTCTGGCTAAATTTCATGGAACTTCAAAGTAAGTCGATCTTGTTCTCCTGCGCCTCCTACCCAGTTTGAATGGTGGTACCACTGAACAACTCCATACGTGTCACATGTGTGACTTCAGACAAGTTCTGAGCTCTTGGTGCCTCATTTTCATCATTGGTAAAATGAGGGTGTCAACATTTATCTCATGGGGTTGTTGTGAGGATTAAATGAGTTAATATGCATTGTACTTAGACTAGTTCTAGGCACCTGTTATGTAAGTGGAGGCTATGATTATTGCTATTCTATTGGCAGACATTTCAGAAGAGTACTTGTTTGGGTGAAGAAGATAATGAATTCAGCTTGGAACATATGGAGTGAGCACTTAGAGGTTGCATCCATCTAGATTTGAAGCCAGTTTAATGTCTATATTGTTCGCTTGACCTTAGAGGTGACTCAGAGGCTGTCCAGTTCACCACTGCACCCCCAGCATGAAAACAGAGCCTGACCCATGGAAGGTGCTCTATACTGATTTATCGGATAAATGAATAACTATTATGTGTTTTTAGGGTATAAATTATACATGGATAAAGTAACAAAATAAATAAAAATGCCCCTGGAGGACACTAGCAGACCTGAAACAGAGAGGTGAGTGAGTGAGTGTAGGCTTCCTGCAGGTTCCACAGGATGTGTGGCCCTCAGAAAGTGGGGTTGTTTTCTTCCCAGGTCCGCTATGAGCTGTCATTCCAGGGCTCTGGGACATCCTGGGCCTTTGCACCCTCCCAGCCAAACTCTGTGGCCGATCCCCATGAAAGAAAAGGATCTTCCTGTCCTTTGACTTCAAACTGGGGTCAAAGGGCTTAGGCTGGTGTGAAAATAAATAAAAGCCCTAAGCAGACAAAGGCCATTATGAAGCCAGCCTCACTGTAAACACTGGCCTTCCTTTCCTCTGGCCTGAAGTTTCCAGGTACTTCCCTGGGCCCACCAGGACCTCACTTGGCCCAAAGGCTTGGAGGCTGCATTAAGTTCTGGTGGTTTTGTAGGAAAACCCAGAGGGCCTTCTCAGGGAAGCCAGAGGTAAATGTGTGACAACTGGCTCTCTGAAAAAGAAAATGTATGCATGTAGGTGCATACTTAAGTTTATCATAAATTTTACTTTTAGAAGGGATGTAAATATTATCTGCATTATTTGCATTACTTTATCCAGTGTAGACAATCAACAAAGCCATAAATTAAGTCCTGATTTGAAATAGTTGCAAATTTCTGTGGTATAAATACTCCCACCTTGGCTGATTCCAAGCTACTAACGTGTCATCACTGAAAATGGGGTTGGGTAAGGGGCACTTCACCGTATTTCTACTGTAGAGATATGATGGATATGAACAAACTCAAGAGCATAGATAATAGCAAAATCTACTAAGCTAGCTAAGAAGTGATAAGTTTTCAGTATTTATTACCCCTTTTTAATGTGATTATTTAGTCATAAATCTGTTTTCTTTATCTAATTTGGCTTTTTAGAAAAAATATATTTTTTAGTTGATATGTGATATCATATTGGCTTCAGGTGTATGACATAGGTATAATTTAACATTTAATAATGCCTGTGTTTAACAACCAGCTCACAAAATCTCTGAAATTTAACAATTGACTCTCAGGAGTAAGTTGAAGTCAACTGTAGTATATCACTGACCCCAGCCCCATTAAAGAGGATGGGGTGGAGGGAGTGAGTGGGCATGAGGCCCGGGGTCTGGTAGATGACCCAGCACCCAGCATGGAGATGACATGATGCAAGTAACTCCCGGGATCACATGGAAGGCAAAGAGGAAAGAGACCCTTCTTGTTCACGAAATAAAGGGAATTCTCCGGGGACTCTCCTGTAGGTTTGGGAAAGTCTTCACTTACCTCACCCATAATTCATTCCTTGTGTTTCATTTCTTCCTTGACCTCATAGGGTCACGGCATGCCTGGGAGAATATAGTCTGTTCTAGCTGCTCGGCTGTTCAACTGAGCTTTGTAAAGGCAAGCGACATCTCACTTTGCCCACCTTGCCAGAGCATTGTCTGCGGATGATTGCGTCCTCACTTACTAAACACGGCTGTGCAAGGTTTCCACCTCCCTGTATTGGTGCTTTCCCTTTGACCCTTCTGTTCAGCATGACAGACATTTTGACCTCTGTGATTTGGCACCAAGGATGCTGTGAGTCCGTGCTGATAATTACAAACACTTAAAGTAGTAGCATGGCCAATTTTTTGTCAAGAAGGCATCTTTCTCAATAAACTCATTAAGCCATTTAATTTCGGGATCAAATTTCAATATAGTGCTCTGAAAGCATTTCTGTTTTTGGCTATTTCTCTTTTTTTTATCAAAATCATTCTAGAAATGAATTCTTTTGCATGTGAATTTTTACAAGGAAGGCTTAATTTACCGATTGTGATTCATCTGTATCAAATTGTATCACATTTTAGCCTCTACTAGATCTAAATTTCCTGATTCATACTTGGCTGATCTGAACTTTGTCAGGACAATTTGATTTCCTCGTCAATGGTAGTTACTAACACATTTTGCTTGGTGTAGTTCAGCTGTTAATTTTATTTTGGATGGATTATCTCAACCAAAACAATGAGATGCAAATGCCCAACCATCCCAAGCATCTACAGAGGCCAGGAGTGGGACCAAGTAAAGGCTGACTGAATCAGATGTGAGTGAGACGCTGCGAGCTAAGTTTTCATCCATAGCAGACAAGTGGTAATTATCAATGATAAGAACTTTAGAGAAATGGTGAGATGTAGCTGCCTAAAGCTAAACTCAAAGATATACATCAAGCACAATGATTTTCTAAACACACGTAGAGCCTGTGAGCCACGTGAAGAAGCCCCGCTAAGGCATCCCAGCCCTGGCTAAACCTCAGCACATGTTGGAGGGAACTGAGTTAGATCTGTGTGATGCAGTCAAAGAGCTCTGGGCTCCAGGTCAGGGCTCTGGGGTCTGAGACCAGCTCCATCATTCCTTGCTCTCTGTATTGAGCAAGTGCCTCCCCACCTTAGGTCTCAGTTTTACCGATTGTCAAAAGATGGGTTGGTCATTAAAAGTTCATAGGCCCCTTTGAAAACATGAAGAAATCTTTGAGGCCTGCCCTCAGAATTACATACACACCCACATTTTGTACATAACTTCAGAGACTTCATGGACCCTTTAAGTGCATGCCTAAGGATGACGAGTTAAGAACACCCAGTTTAGGTGATCTGTCAGGACCTGTCCAGGGTTGACATGCTAGGACTTAGGTAGGTGATCTGTGTGCATCTGCCAGGTGATGCCTGAGAGCTGACACACACACTGTTTAAAGAAAATGGAGAAATCCAGAAAAGAAGGATCTTTAGCCCTATGTATGCATGTCTGATTCATTAGTATTTTCATTAATATTATTAAGGGTTAAGAGTATAGTCCTTGCAGTTATGCTGCCTAGGTTAAAATCTCAGCTCTGTGTCTTGGGTAAGACTCTTAACCATTCTGGACCTTGATTTCTGCATCATTAACATGGGAATATTAATGGTACAACTTCATATGGGTGTTGTATGAAACAGCTGGATTGTCAACCAAGTCACCTATTAACTTCTTAAATGAACAAATGCCAGCGAATTTTATGTGATACAAGTGGTAACTGTTATACCCTGCAGGCTCTGTAGACCATCTAGTTCAACTTTTTCATGTTAGGAAAGGAGAACCAGGTAACAGCCTTACCTGAGGTCATCCTACTCACCATGTTAGGGTAGCTCTCTGATGCTCCCCTTAGACACTGGGAAAATGTGGAAATTAACATAACAGCACTGGCATCCCACTTTCCAATGCAGGAGGAGGCTGGTCCCTTGGGACCAGTTCTCATGTGATAATATGCTATATTTGTAGAGTTCTCTGACACTGGCTGTTTCTGCACGTGAGTATAGAGTGATTCAGGGCAGGTTAGACACCAGTGGGTACGATTTCTATAAAAGCAGTTGGCAAGAGCCTCTGCTTCTACCTGGAAATTAGTCACCCTAATTCTAATGACAAGGCTTCCATGACTGGTCGCCCCTCCCAGAGCAGACATTTCCACCACCCAGTTGCAGTGTCTGGGGGCTGCCTAATGTCACCACCACTAACAGAACTGGAGCCTCTGGGGGAAACCCTTCTGACATAATCACCTTATCATCTGACTCAAGGCAAAAACTAAGGTGGAAATTGGTTTGAGAAATCTCTGAATTCTACCAGGTACTGTGCAATACAGGGTGATCCCACAAAGACTGGGGTTAGCTTTGCAGTTGAAGGAACTACGGGCTATGGAGCTGGTAGAGTGGCTGGTATTTCCATTCTCTAAAAAGAAGTGGACTCCTTCCTCAGAGCCCAGAAAGGAGTGTACATTATCCATCTGCAGTCACCCCGCTCCTGTGATTTCAGCATCAGAGAGGCAGTTGTAAGAAGAGCATTGGCCTGCAGCCCGTCTGTGGGGTCCTAAGCAAGACGCTCAGACTCTCTGAGCCTTAGAATCCCCATCTCTAAGGTATAACTGTTTGGAGAATTGACTATTAATAATAATTACAGGTAATATGTTTGAACACTTAATAACTGCAGTATTATTAATATAAGTCTTTATCAAGGGCTTCCTCTGCACCTTGCAGTGTGTCCTGAGCTTCACAGGGACGACCTCATTTAATCTTCAGAACCACGCTGAGGAGAGCTGTGCCTTTGTCCCTGCAGGTGAGGAAACTGAGGCTCTGCGAGGGTAATGACATGCCCACAGCTAATGAGGAACAGCCATGGGGCTGGACTCCAGGGTAGCCTGACTAAATTCTGAGCACGTGTCCATCACACTCTCCTGCTACCTGGCCTGCTCTTCGCTGTATTTCCTCCTCCTCGGGCCTTGCAAGCATCTTATAAGTACTTAAACACATTCATCCTTGCACCAAATGTGGTGATGTGTGTAAAAGCTCACAGAGAAGGAAAAGTCCTCTATACATGGTGATTCTTACCCCATGTGGGTTACGGCTCTCACAGTGAATGCCCCTGGTGTTTTAAGGGCCATATTTAGGATTTGGGGGCCTCAGAAGGATTGGGGTCCTGAAAGGCCTGTGGAAAGTATTGACAGATATTGAATAACTAACTCTAAGTTTTAGGAAATTAAATGTGCTTGAGATTGGCTAGGACCGCAGAGTCTGACACAAACTCTAACCAGACAGAGAAACTGCCAGTGCAATCTGAATACAGTCCAGAATTACACCAACAACTGTACTAATATAAATAAACACTCTGAAAATGTCAGCGTTTGCAATCTCCCAAACTGAGATGGAGTCCTTGCCTCAAGGTGACCCCCAAGGATACACAGTTTTGTTGGCCAAGCTGTGGCTCCTCCCAACGATCCAATAACTGAGCTGTGATTCCTGGATGTGCGGGAATGAAGAGATGCTCCCAGCTCTGTTTCCTCTGCTTGGCAGGTGCACCTAGGTTCAGGTCTTAGCTCAGGATACTTAGTGTCTGTGAGGCGTTAACAAATCATGTCCCTATTCTCAGCCATGGTTCTTCTAAGTGTAAAGTGGGATAATAAGTACCTATATCACAAGGTGGTAAAATTAACAAGTTTTTGTGGCTAAAGCACTTAGCATATTTCCTGGAATATGGGAGATACTTACTTCACTATGGCGATGTTTAAGCCTATAACTTTATCTGGAAAAAAAGGCTCATAAAGGGAGGTCAACAACTCCAAAAGGAACCCAGAAATATGCAAAGAAAGTAAATTACAAAATAATGACAAGAATAAATTCCCTCACGATGCAAGGCATTGTTCAGTGTGTGTTGCGTGTGTTTATACGAGTGTGTGGTTGGGGCTTCTTTTCATTTCCCTCCTGTTTGGGCTCAGTAGGGCCCATGTAGACCAGATAAATAGCACCCAAAATCCAAGGAGGAAAACAGAGTGACAACCCTCAAAATTAGAGTTATGGAAATTAGGTTTTCCTGAATCATAAAGAGAGAACATGTGACCTAGCCTAGGACTTCTGTGCTCTACTTTGGTGGGAGAGGCGGCTTGCAAGATGCAGATTGGATGCAGAATAGTAACTTCCAAAAAATTCCTGTGATTTATGGGAAACATTACTTGGAATCAGGATAATTTTTAAAAACACAATTGCAAAAGTGATAGATCCATAATCACAGGCATGTATTTGGAGCCAAGTTTATAAAACTAATTTTATAATATACTTTCAAAAACTCAACTTCATTGTTTCATATCCAGTGCAAACCTTTCCAAATTCAATAGGAAAAAAATCCTAACTTCAAAATTTAATTTTGAGTTGTTTAAAATAGAACCAGCTATTTGTGAACTTCTACTAAGAAAGGGCAAAATCTTGCATAAGTGAGTACAAGTGACTTGTGAGAACAGCTCAGGGTCACAGAAACTTGTGAAGGAATTAGAGGCACTGTTCCAGTTATTTACTGTTGCATAACAACCACACAAAACGTCTTGACTTAAAACAACACCTTACTATCTCTCATGGTGGGATGGGTTGGCTGGTCTCACTGTGCAGTTTTTGTTTGGGGTATCTCATGTGGTTGCCATCAGATGGTGGCTGAGGCCAGAGCAACACTGGGAATGTTCAGGAACATTCTACCGGAGTGTGTGTTCTGGCAGGTCAGGGACTTTGTGGGCTTTGTTCATCTCTTTCTAGAGCCTCTGTTGGTCACACAGGTCCAGCCTAGGTCTGGTGTGGGAGACAACTACTCAGTGGCATGAAAACTGGGGTGTGTGGTTCATTGGATGTCATATTTGAAGACTAGATACCGAAGAGGCTTTATGAGACCAGACAACACTCCTACCAGGGTAGGATTTTTGAAAATTATTTTCATTTCAATGGAAAAGGAGTAAAGGTGCTTTGTTGTCTGCTTTTCATAAAACCCAGCTGTTGCTCTCGAACCTTCTACTGTGCAATTCCTAGCATGCATGCACAGGTTTTTATTACCTAGTGAGGCCAAAAGAAACCAGCCTTCTGCCTAAGAGTTGCAGGAAATATATCGGCAAGTCACCTTCTCTGTCCCCAGGTGGGCAGTCTCGGCTCTGTCTCTGCCAGGGACCAACAGACCAACAGGCCTTTCTTGTAGGCAGCTGGAGGAGAACAGAGGTGCAGGGGCCTCACCTTTGGGTGCACTCAGTGCATAAACCTCCACTAGGACTCTGAGTGGAGATTTTTAGATGAGAGAGAACCCCCTCGGTGTTTGGAGGAGGTCTAGAGAGAGGACGTGACTTGGCGAGCTTCACACACTAGTTAAGTGGTGTGGGAGTGACCAGAATTTTGTTCTCCTAATTCTTAATCTGGTGAGCCTCACCAAGCCACTCCACCCCCTCCTTGTAAGGTGTGCCTTTGTTTCTGCAGTGGTTCCTCGCACCTGGTTATTTCAGGGCAGGTACAGGAAAAAAAAAAAAGTACCATAAATTAGCTTGAGTGGAAAACCCAAACAAATACAAAGGGTTCACATGGAATGCGCCTGAGACCATGGATGTAAAGAGCACACAGGTCCCCTTAGGAGGGGCTGGGAGCTGGAAGTCCAGCCTGATCTCTCCCTGAGTAAGCCACGAGGGGTTCCAACTTGGGTAAATCACCCTAAATTTATGTATGCCCTTGGCAAGTTATTAGATTCTTTCTATGAGTCTAGCATTGCTCCAGGTTTAGAAAATTATTTGAAAATAATTTTCAAAAATCCTACCCTGATGGGAATGTTCTCTGGTCTCATTAAGCCCCTTAGGTATCTAGCCTTCAAATATGACATCCAATGAACAACACACCTCAGTTTTCATGCCACTGAGTGGTCCCTCCCACACCAAATCTAGGCTGGATCTGTGTGACCACCAGAGGCTCTAGAAATAGATGAACAAAGCCCCCAAAGTCCCTGACCTGGCGGAGCACACACTCCCGTAGAATATTCCAGAACATTCCCAATGATGGTGAATAGAACCAGTCTTGTTCATAACAAAGATGTTGGCCATTATGTGTTTTTTTCTCCACACAGATAGGTTGCAATGGTTAAAATCTAATTTCAATTTAATTAAAAATTTTGTAACCCATCTGTGGGGGTTATTATAGTTAAAATATTTGAATTAAATTTAGCAACATTTGCTTTATACCTTTCTTCTAAAAGTGAGACCAATCAGATAATTATGGGATGGATCTGAAATAAAGAACTTCACAGTAGAGAATTAAATACAATGAATTCCCATGAAAGAGATTAGTTACTTGTTAATTCTTCATTTTCCAAAAAATCATTTCATAAACAATAGCTCCTTGGCATGGAACCAGAGTCTTTGAAAATGCTGCCTCTCCTCAGAATTCTTGATATGACCTCATTTTATTGCATTGTTAAATAATCTCAGCCCTTTTGGGTGTGACTGATTTAACAAGTTAACACTTGCTGCTGTTCTCAGACATCATGTCCCTTGGAGGAGCAAGACGGAGCAGGACTGGGAGATTATGGCATGGGAATGGGAGCTGGGCCCCCCAAATCCGGTTGCCTGAGCAGTTCTCGTGCTCTGATTTGGCCTGTGATGCCTTCAAGTCACTCAAACAAATAGCTTAACAATTTGTGCAAGAAAATATCTCTCATTTAGTCAAGCTTGTTGTTAGAATGAATAATTATTAAAGTCCATTTTTCTAATCGTCATTCAACAAACTTCTACTGAGGGCCTACTGCATTCCAGACAATGTAGTTAATAGAGATTTGTACCCTGGCAGAGCTTAGCTTCACTGGGGCAGAGACAGTGTAGCAAATGAGGGAAGGGGGGAGGTAATGTTTCAAGGGAAGTCAGACAGGGGCATGTGATATGGAGTGACTGGGGTCACTTTAAGTGGGGTGTTTGTTCCCTTAAGATGGGGACTGGCCTAAAGCTGGTAGTGTCTGATCACCCTTCAAACCAGCCTGTAGAATAAGTTTATGCAGGATAGCAAGAACAGTGGGCAGAAGGTCAGAGGTTCTGAATTCTCTAGCTAGCTTGGCAACCAGTACCTTTGTGTGATCTTGGCCTTTCTGAGCCTCTGTGTCTTCACTAAGACTATCATTAACAACTAGGACTTGGTGGAAGACCTCAAAGGTTCTTGTAGTTTCGACATTTAATAATCACATGTTCTATGCTATTAGGCTTTAAGAACACCCAGGTTTGGTAAGGTTGCCCTTAGAAAACTGGACTCATTAGCAATGCTTTTCTTATTTATGCTTAATGTTTAATTGCTTTCTGATTCCAGAGCTACTTCCCATACATTTTTCTCTTGGTCCTCACAAAAACCCTGTACAGATGAAAAACTGAGGTTTGAAGCAACTAAGTAACATACTCAATTTCACATGGGTGGTACGCATAGATCTGTTGAGCAGGGCCTTAATGAGGGATGGTTGATTAGGATGGGATCAAAACAGCCCTACTCAAATGACAAAACTTCCTTCTTTTTTAAGGCTGAATAATATTGCATTGTGTATATATATATATATATATATACATAATGTATATGTATATACACATACATACATATACAAATATGATATAATATATAATATAATATATCACATTTCTTTATCCATTCATCTGTCAATAGACAGGTTGTTTCCATACCTCGGCTATTGTGAATAATGCTGCAGTGAACATGAAGGACATCCTGCCATTTGTGAAAACATGGATGATCCTGGAGGACATTATGCCAAGTGAAGTAAGCCAGACACAGAAAGATAAATGCTGCATGATATCACTTACATGTGGAATCTATACAAGCCAACTCTTAGAAGCAGAGAGAACAATGGTTAGGAGGCGCTGGAGGTGTGGGAAATGGGGAAACACAGCTTCAGAAATGCAGGCTGAGTAAGGTCAAGAGATGTAATATGCAGTAGGGTGACTATAGTTAACAATACTGTCTTGTATACTTGAAATTTGCTAAGAGTACATCTTAATTGCTCTCACCAAAAAATTAAAAATATAATTATTTGAGGTGATGGATATGTTAATTAGCTTGATTGTGGTGAACATTTCACAATGCATACATCTTTCAAAGATCACATGTACGTCTGAAATATAAACATATTTTGTCAGTTATAACTCAATAAATGGGAAAAAATCCCTCAAAACAACCTTATTTCAGGATGTTGAACCAGTGACCTTTAATTTCCTTTCAAGCACCAAAGTTCTGCATTTGTATCTTTTTTCAAAAACCACTCTAGACTTAGGACTCTATGAGTCTCATGCCACAGAAATGGTTGAGTGATCTCTACGGGTTACTTTGTTCTGACCACAGACAGTGATGTCCCTTAAGCCTTGATGGAGATATGGTAACTTACATAAAACAACATGCCACCCATTTTTAAATGAAGGTCGTTACATTGCTGCTGGGAGTAATGCAAAATAGAACAGCCACTTTGGGAGACACTTTGACAGTTTCCTACAAATTATACATACACTTACCAAATGATCCAGCAAGCACACTCCTAGGTATTTATATTAGGGAAGTGAAAACCTGTGAACACAAAAGCCTGTACACAAATGTTTATAGTGGCTTTTCTTCATAGTTGTGCAAAACAGCAACACCCAAGTGTCCCTCAACTGATGAATGGATAAACAAATATGGGCATGTGTGCATACCCTTACAATGGGACACCACTCAGTAATTAACAGGAACAGATTCCTGGTACATACAACAAGCTGGATGAATCTCAAATGCAACATGCTAACTGAAGAAGTCAAACTCAAAAGTCTACTTACTGTATGATTCCATTGACAGGGCATTTTGGAAATTTGCCTCTGTGGTTGGCTGGAACTGGGGGGAGGGATTGATTATCAAGGGACAATGGGGAACTGTTTGAAGTGCTGGGGTTAGTCTAGATCTCCAATGGAGTGGTGGTCACACCACTGAATGCATCTGTAACTAACAAGGATGAACTTTATTGTATGTAAATTACACCTGAATAACCTGCCTTAAAAAAGTAATAATATATATTTGTATGTTTTGATTTTGAAATTTTTTGAGTGAATAGCTTTCTGTTAGAAAAGCACCCTATTCTTATGCAGTGTCCCTTTTCTGAGGAAGTCAAATGGGGTTAGAATTAAAAGATTTGTCATGAAGAATCTCGGTTAATCAAATCACTTGTCCCAAGCTGGGGAACCATGAAAACCAGTGTAAAGATAATCATAAAGTTTATAATGAAATAACCTTTCATTGATTCAATCCCTAGGACTCACTTCTTATCTGCTGTTTTGTAAACTCTAAGAACACTACCTCTATAACCCATTATGCTTTAGCATCATCACTAATTTGGGCATATATACACTGCAAACGGTTTTGAGGTCAGAGAAGTGAATGCGGCACAAAGTACACAAGGTCACACAAGAAGCAGAGTGCAAGTTCTTTGAGGGGGGTTCTAGAAATAAATTATGGCCACACAGGCCTTTGAGGGCAGCAATACCCACTGGACCTATGAGCAAGTGTGGGCATTTGCCTTTCTGGGACACATACTGACCGATTCCTTCCCACATTCCAGCCTGAATGACCAAGGCTTGGAAAATATGAAACACTGCCCAGTTCAGAGTGAGGCAGAGGACTGGGTCAGGGTTTGCATCTTAGTCAAAGGGAACCAGCATTTCCCCTGTCTTCTTTGCTCTCTCCTGGCATACCCTCCCCTGAGTCAGGAGGCCAGATCAGAGCTGTTGGGGTTCTTCACCAGGCAGTCACCATCAGCCTGCTCCAGTGGCCATTTGTATTCAGGTTCTTTTGACTGGAAGACACAGAAGGTGAAACCTAAACTGGCTTAAACATTTAAAAAAAAAAAAGGAAGAAATGCATTGGTTCATGTGACTTAAACCAAGCCTGTTCCAGTAGAAGGTTAACAGTACCTCCCAGTTGTTGCCATCTCTTGTCTCTGCTTCTCTCCATCCCTAAGCTTCAGGCAGTTCCAACATGATGACTGGCAACATCTTACATCTCCCTCCCCCAGATTTGATTGTAAGAGCAAAGAGAGCATCTTATTCCCCATCACTTGACACAAAAGCCCTGGGCCTGATCATCATGGTGACAGGGAGGTAGAATTTCACTCGTGGGCCAGACTGGGACACCTGGACCCAAGGATAGACCACGTGGACTGGGGACAGTGCAAAAGGGCAGGAACCTCCCCCAAATAGAACACAACTGTGCTGTTACTGGAAGGGAAATGCTCACTTCTGCAAGATGAAATGCATGTGTCTTACCTCATCTAAAATCTGCTTACTCAGAACAATTCAGCTCCCAGGTATGCACACATGGAAAGAAAGGAGCTGGGTTTGGTTTCCTGCAACACCCAACAGGGCAAACTGAGTCCAGGGCTTCAGCAAGCATCTGAGAGTCTGCGAGCACCTGGTGAGTCTGTTTCTTGGTGCTCCGCACTCCCTGTCTCCTTTCTGGCTTGTGGCCGTCCTGCACTCAGGACTCTGGACTGTCTGCTCCATCACCGTATCTCAGGACAGAGTCGTCTTTATGACCCAGGTGGCTTTCCTCAGCAGAGACAAGGTGAGAGTTTCTCAGAAGGAACTATTACTAAAAAAGGTAAGTGGCAATTAAAGAGAAACAAACGAAGCAAAGTAAAACAAATACAGATCTCAAAATGCCTTAACAGGACATATTTTAAAAAAGCATGTGGTTTATTTCAAATTAAGTGAAGTGTAGTCATAGATTAGATCCCAGAATATCAGGGCACTAAGGGACCTTTAAAAAGTCCCCAATTTCAATCTCATTATCCTATAGATGGGGGCACAGAGCCCTGGGAAGGAAACGACTCACCCAAAGTTAACATCAGCATCAATGTCAATGTCAAGGTCAATGTCAGAGCTGGCTCAGGACCAACATCTTTTCCTGGTCCATCTCTATTTCCAGACACAATGTTTCTGCCACTCCAGCCTCCTAACGTGATCTTTCATAGGGCCCACACATGTTGAAACAGCTCATTTTTATTTTAAAAAATTCTTTATTCATATGTGAACAGATTAAGCATTCTCATGGGTCCCAAATCAACAATTAAACAGGGAGTGGCAAATAAAGGCTCTCTTTTCTCCCCTGTCCCCATTTCCCTTTGTAGGCAACACTATTATTAGTTTCTTGTGTATTCTTCCAGGAATATTTTGGGCATACACAAACAATTCGATGACATAATCACTTCTCACTTGTCAAACACAAGTTATAGCATGCTATACACTCTGTTTTGTATTTTGCTTTTTTCACTCAAGTATATCTTGGGAAACATTCCATATGAGTACATAAAGAGCATCCTCATTCATTTTTACAGCTGCAATGTTTTCCATTGCATGATGGGGACAATAGCTTGTTTTGTTGGTCCAGTAATGGTGGTGGCTTTGATGGTTTCCAGCATCTCTATTATAAACAACTCTGCAACAAAGAATTGTACACAGACATCATTTTATGTGTTTGTGATTAGATATGTAAGATAAATCCCACAATAGCAGAATCCTAAGGCAAATTTGTTGTTTTGATAGATGTTGCCCTGTTGCCCTCCACAATAGTTGTGTCAGTGTGGACTCCTACAACATTTGAAAGCCTCTTTCTTCAGGTTCTCTCCAACACAGCCTGTTCTCAAATTTTAAATCTTCATATAGTTGACAGTAGTGAGCTGTTATCTCAATGTTTTTCAATTCACATTACAGAAACAGAAACATTAATAACTGAATTTCCCTTCCTCATCTCTTCCAAAGCCCATTTCCAGGATAATTTCTAATATTACTCTGATGATAGCAATATCATCAGGTAGATATGCAACCTTTTTTCACTCAAAATACATCACTGACATTATTCAGAACATACAGATCTGCCTCATTTATTCATACAACAGATATTTCCTGAGCATTTATCAGGTGTTGGGTCCTGGAAGTAAAGCCTTAAGGAGTACAGACACATTCCCTGTCTCATGTGACTTATATTCTAGTTGTGAAGACATTTAAAAATGGGCAAACAACTAGACTATCATTTAAGGACATGGCAAGTGGCCCAGAGACAAATGCTGGGTGATGGGGTTGAAGAGGCTGAGGTGGGCAGAGCGACCTGCAGATAGGATGGCCTGGACGGGAACACAGTGATCTCACAAACCTATTATTGATAGCATTTTTTTTAATTTATTAGTTTTGGCCTGAACTGACCTGTTGCTTTGTATTATGTAGATAGGACTTTAAGATCACCACCAAGACTGCTCCAGAGGCCATGATCTAGATGCAGAAAAAGCCATTCCTGATCTGCCAATGAGCTCCTGCTAAAAACACAAACATCAGTCTAATTCCCAAGGACATGAGCCAGAACTCAGTCAAGAGAAAATTATGTCCTCCCTTTCACCACGCACCCAATAAGCAGCTCATTGTTTACTGCGGGGTTAGAAAATCCACTTTGGATTTGAAATCTAGCCCCATCTGCAACACATGGATTAGGCAGAGGATCAGGTAAAGGGGCTGTGTGTCTGATTCCTAGCCCTTGCTGTCCCTGTAACTTCGGACAGGCCTTAGTGGGAGACTTAAAGACTTTTGGATGGGTAGCTTGATTGAAAGCATAAAGCCAGCTTGCTGCACTTCTACCTCTGACCTTATTAGCTGTGAGTAATTCAGAAACCAAGCAGATCTCCACCTTGGACTTCAGTTCTGGTATACATCTTGTCTCTCAGAACTGCCAGAAAATTCGCTGGCCACTGCCAGCTACCAGGCGTACAGTTGCATGTTCCCCAGACCTGGGGAGTGCCCGTCTCCACCTCCTCTTGCTGGATCTCCTTTACGTGCCCTCTCTCTCTGGCTGGCACCCTCATCACCACCTTTCCTCAGACACCCCTTGTTTCCCAGGGTTCTGGCACCACCTACAACTGGCCTGGGTTTTCTGCCTCCAGCTTGGAGGCATGTCTACTTTCTACCTCCTTCCTCTCTGGCCCATACCACGGCCAGAGAGAGCTTGGACGAGGGTAGTGGCTTCCAACCAACTTTTTCTTTTGCACATGAACTTCTAAGTGAAGCTCTAAAACAGAAAACAGAAAAAAAAGCTTATTTAGGCTAATTAAATCTTCCTTAAAGGAAACACATCATTGTTTGCTGAACCCAGCAAGCACAAGAGAACCCTAGAATTTGTCAAAATTTAGTTCAAAACCCTCAACTAAGTGATCTAGACTAGAAAATTAAGGGGCTTGCTAAGGTCACAAAAAGGGATGGGTAGAATCCAGTCCCTAGAATGTGCTGTCCTCAGTAGAATGTAAATTCTACTCTTCACTGCTGTGTGCCACCCCAAATCCTCACCAAAAAATTGGCCTTTTATAATGGAGTGTCTGGCACAACATAGGGGCCTGATCAGCTGGTGAATAAATGGACAATTCTTACTGAGGAGCTTTCATACGCCAGGCTCCCTGCCCTTAGCTCTGGGAACAGAGCCTTGAATAAAGCTGACCAATGTGGTTCCTTCTCACAGGGAGCCTAGAGATAAATCAGGACTTGGATGTGAAACAGATGATCCCAGCAGGTTAATGAAATAACTAAAACATCTGGCCTTTTATAGACAAGAGGACAGGAGCTGGGAGGGCCTCAGAGTTGCCCCCTGGGAGGGGTAAGGAAGGGGATGCCTGTGGGCCTGACACCCCAGGCCTACCTGCCCCTCTTGTTTCAGAGAGCTGGGCCCTATCACCTTGGCTAAGGGTGTGGCGGATGCCTGCCTGAAGGAAGGCAGTGACTTCAGCTGCTCAGCTGAAGGAGCCCTGCCCGGCTCCATCACACCTACAGCCAGGGCCGTCTCACTTGGAGCACTGGGCTGGGCAGGGTACTGAGTCTCCACCCACCAGCCGGTATGCTGTGTTCCCTGAGCCCTCCCGCACTGTCGGCCTCTGCCGGAGCTGCTCCTTCTGCTTGGGGTTGGCCACGCTGCCTCTCATTGCCTGACAAAATCCTTCCTATGCTTCCAGGCGAACTTTAAACACCGCCTCCTTCAGGGGCCTGTCCTGATGATCACTGCTTCCTCATCCGGGAGGAATTAAGTGAACCTGGCCTCACGTAGTCCTCAGTCTCCTGCTCCCTTTCTGCAGCCACAGAAGCAAATTATGGGTTCGCTGGGGTGTTAGATCATTCATCCATTCATTCCACAGCTATTTACTGAGCACCTATCGTGAACTTGGTGGGGGGGGTTGTCAACAAGGTCCTGGCTTTCATGGTGTTTGCTTTCTGATGGAAGAATCAGAAAAAAAAAAAGCAAATGAACAAGGAAAATTATTTTCAGGTTGAGAAGGGTTAAGGAAAAAAATGTATGATAGAGGGTTTTGGGGTGGAGGGTGTGTACACCAGCTTAGACAGGTCAGTCAGGGACGGCCTTGCTGAGGAGGTGAAATTTGAGCTGAGGTATGAATGACAAGAAGCAGCCAGCTATGGAAAGTGATGGAGGAAGGGCATTCCAGGTCGAGGAGAGAGCAGGTGTCAAGACTCTGAGGCACAAAAAAGCTTGGTGTGTTTGAGAAACAAGAAAGAGACTAGTGTAGAAGTGAGTGGGAGGGGGAGAAGTGAGAAGGGGTCAGGAGGGCCGGTAGGACCCAGGTAAGGTAGGGCATGGGGGCCAGGGTGAGCCCCACGGGGGTTCGTAAACATAGGAAGCTGCTGGACAGCTAAGCAGAGGCAGGTGAGAAATGACTTCTGTGCACTCACTTGCTCAGCGATGACACAGGCCTCCTTTGTGACAGGGCAGAACCAGGTGCTGCCAACACAGGGAGGGAGCAGAGAAGCTGCCTGCCCTCTAGCTGGGTGTGTGCCACGGAGCCGCCTCCCCTGAGTGAGTCACCCCAAGTGCAAGGTCTGGTTTCTGCTTTGCTGATTCAGATATTCCGTCTGTCAGTTTCCTCCAGTCTCTTGTTACTGAGAGTATGTACGGTCCAGGGAACCCTGCTACATGACCTGTGGGCATATTAGAAGTGCAGAATCTGAGTGCCTCCCCCTGCCACCCACCAACTGAATCAGAATTTGTATCTCCAGTTAACTTGAATTCACGTTAAAGTTTGAGAAGCAACAGCCTAGAAGTACCCAAGGTATGGGGTAACAGACCCTTACCAGCCAAACTGAGGGGACTATAAGGAGTTTGATGCCAGCTTGACAATTCATAGCAGGGATGAATGACCTCTTACATTAGTACTCTGCAAAACTTTAAAGTGCATAAACCTCAGCTGGGAATGTTGTTAAAATGAAGATCCTGACTCAGTGTGTTGGGAATGGGACCCAACTTCTGCGTTTCTAACATGCTTTGAGTTGATGTTGACGCCAAGGTAGCACAGTCTTGCATGACACTGGCCCACTTGATTTTCACGATGGCCCTGTTGTGAGAAGTTTATTCACATCGTATGGGTCAGCAAACAGACTTACAGAGCTTAAAACCGAGCTGTGTGATCTCGGGCAGGCATCTAGACTTGTTTTCCTAAAACATGTGCATGAGAGGATTGATGGGAAGAGTCAGTGTCACATGCTTAGCATAATGCTTGGTGCACAGCAAGGGCTCCATTTTGGGCATCTTTTTCATTTTCTGGGATTTGAGTTCAAGTTTCTGACTCTAAAGCTGGGGTTCTCTCCATCAGGTTAGCAGAAACCAGGGGTTGGCTCAGCTAGAAGATGAGGTCAAGAATGAAAATATTTAGTAATAATTGAATATGGATGGAGCTGGCTGGTGCACTTCCCAGGGACGTGTGACCAGTTCACTTCTCCACCCTGAGGACATTCATGTACTTGGAGCTGGTTGCCCACCAGAACTTCCCCTTCCTTGGCCTGCGCTGACATGTCTTTGGTCCCTTCTTTTCCCCCATTAGGCCACATGCTCACAGCTCATCTATCCTGACAAGAACCATGACCTCAGCCGTGGCACAGCTCAATTGCAAAGATCCGTCCTATTCCAGGCATGCTTCTCAAAGAGATTTCCTGGTCCCCAGCTGGCCTCAAGCTGGTCTCTGAGGCCACTGCCACTGAAACGAAGAGGCCTCTCTGAGAGCAGGTTATGGCTCCCTTCACTGTCTGCTTGGCTTCAGGTTCAGGTGTTGGCATTTCTCGAAGTGCTCCAGATCCTGGGGGTATACTCTGTCAGCAGTTCCTTTATGAAAGTGATCTCTCTGTACAGCACCCAATCATTTCTAAAGCACTTCATTTTATGTCATTGCTTTGAAGAGAACAAAGAACTGATATTATCCAATTTGCAAATGAGAACATTCAAGAGGGTGAGTAATTTGCCCACTATCGCTTGTGCACTAACTGCCTTCCAACTCTGAGTTCATTTATTCAGCCATTTATTTATTGAAGAGCCAGTATGAAGAGGTCCTGTGCTGAGACTTGCGAATATAATACGGAGGAAAACAGACGTTCTGGCCTTCGTGGAGCTCACATTCAAGTGAGGAAGACTGATGTTGAACAAATCATCGTGTGGACAAAGGCAACCTGCCGGGCAGGGCAGGGGCTGTGGAGGAGATGTCCCTGCACCAGGAGAGCTCCTTGCGGTCGGACATGAAACAAGGGCTTCTCCACAGACACGACCACCCCCGAGCTGAGATTTAGGATTACCAAGCAGGGCCCTGATGGGAACCTTTGACTTATCCTGACAGCGCTGTCCAGCCACTGCAGGTTGGAGGAGGAGTGATAGATCACATTTGTGTTTTCCAAGAAACTCCCTTGGCATTAATCCTAGCTCACTTTTTTAACCTTGCCTTATTCTCTTCCTTTTCTGGGACATTCCTGGAGACAGATATCAGGTCTTCAGTGGAGTGAGACCCCATGAGATTACATTTAGTGACTCAGTCAAGACCACGACCATGTGTGTCACCCTCAGCAAATGCCTTAGAATGTAGGCAGCAGGGGGGTTGGAGGCAAAATGCCAACATTCTAAACAAGCAGGTTAGTGGATTATGTTCTGGGTTCCTGAGCTGATGCTTGAAAATGGGGACAGCAAAGAATCTGGAACACCCCATGTTGGCCACCCTTTCCTGCAACAGCAGGAAGGCCTCTTCAGTCCCAGGGAATGGAAGGTGGTGGCCTGGGCCCACCAGACTGCCCCTGGTTCAAATCCCAGCTATGACCCTTAGCAGATTCTAGACAGTCACTTCTCATCTCAACTCCATTTCTTCATCTGCCAAGTGGGGAAGATAAGCTCTTTCTGAAGGTTGTTGTGAGGATTAAACTGTGAAGGGCTCACCCAGGGCCTGGCATACAGTGAGTTTAGAAGTGGTAACAACAGCCTCGCTGAGGGCGCTGGCCCAGCCTGAGCCATCTCATGGAGCAAACCCTGATTCTCTGACTTGTCCGGGTGGAAGACCTCTTGTGAATATCATCAGCTGCCTCCTCGGGTTTAGCTACTGTGTGGCCTTATCACCGCCCTAGAGGGAAAGGAAAGGAAAGTCCTGAGGTTGGCAACCAAAGATCATCACCACCGGGCGCCTGCCTCCATCTGCATCCCTCTGCCCAGTCCTTCCACTGCCCGCTCGCCATCCCCCTAACGCTTTGTGGGAGATGATCAGCTGCATAACTGCTCACCTGGCTACCTCCCAAAGTCACATCTTTCCAATGTCCTTCCTGATTATCCATTAAATCAAGTATTTATCTGTGCCAAGTCCATTCTAGACGCTGAGGATACAGTGATGAGCATGAGGTTCAAAGTCCCTGCCCTGCCCTTGCAGGGCTCCCTTTTTATTTGGGAGAAACAGGCGATGTGCAAAAACAGACAGTGTGCAAATAAATAAACAAGGTAATGCCAGATGGTAAGAAATGCATCTAGGGTGTAAAGGGTTATGTGACAGACTGTGGAGGTGTCTTGGGGTGGGGGGGTCAGGAGATGCTAAGGTGATTGGGAAGACCTTTGAGGAGGGTGTAAAGCCAAGGCTGACGATGAGGAGCTGGCCCAGTGCAGAGATGGGGACGATCACACCAGGCACAGGAGGAGAAAGGCGGCCAGGGACAGAACAAGAGCAGGGAGGCCAAAGCCGAGCAGGGGTGAGGATGCTGTGGTCTGAGTGGAAAGGCAGGCAGGGGCTCGGTCATGCTGCCTCTCCCCACGACGCCCACAGTGCTGGAAACTCTGTGAAACCCTGTCTAGGTCGGAGTGCAGTCGGGGCGGCAGGCCCCAGGCCTTTGCATGTCCGTAGCCTGGCACAGTGCCCAGGTCATAGTCAGGACTCAGTAAATGTCGATTTGGTGAGCACCAACTTGAGACAGGGATGGAAAACCTGGGAACGGAGTCCAGGGGATACAGCAGGTCCGAGGCAGTCTGCTGAGTCGGCACCCCAGCACACTCTTCTCCAGTTAATGCTGGTGGTGACTACACATAAGCCCAAAGTCTGAAAATAGTTTCAGAAGAAGCCCTGCCTCTGGCTGAGATAAAAAACTACCATCTCTCCCCAATGATGGCGGAGCTAGACAGAAGGCGATCTGGGAACAAACGTGAGTGGTCGATCAAGGACGAGTCAATTTCAAAATAGAAACTGGAACTGAGTGTGAATGGCCTAAGAGGGAGGCCCAGAGGCATGGCCTTCACAGAAAATCCGGTAGGCAGGCAGGACAGTGGGCACTGGCAGAGAGGGGATCTGCCGGCTGAGCGCAGTGGCTGGGAGAAAGTCAGACCCAGCCGGGGCGAGCAAGTGCCCAGGAGCGAGGCTCTCGGTCACCGCTAATGAGACCAGGAGCCGCACCCGCCTTTTCCTGCCCGTCTGGCGAAAGCCATTTGCTCAAATCCTGTTCTACTTCAGGAAACACCAGCTGCATCCTCAGTGTGGGTCTTCCCACATGAGGAACAAGAGTCCCTTCTCTTTGCTTTTGGGGGCTCACAGCTCACATGCACCAACCCTGGGAGACACAGGACTATCTTCTGCTCAAATAAGCTACATAGCTACAGTCTACCCTGGGGGGTAAGGCTTCCTTTCCTCAGGCAGGGAAAGGCTGAACTTGAGAGAAGTCACCTTCAATTTTGGATTTCAGCTCCTCTGAAGAACCTCATAATGCTCCTGTGCCAGCTTCAAAGGAAAGAGGGAAATGTGGCCAGATTCTATCAACTGTCATATCCCCCTTTCCCTCCCTCCTGTCCTGCAAGAGGAACCTTGAAAGCCGGGCCTCACCTTCCCAGAGAAGCAGTGTGAGCAAGGATGATGGAACGTGTCCTCCTTCATAAGGCTGATGGCTTCTTCTGTGTGCTCTGAAACCCGATTATTTCCCTGGGACCGTTGCTGAGAGCTGCCCTTTGAGGTGGATTGTGCGCAGGCAAATTGCAAGTGACCTTCTCAGTGAGCAAGAGAGGATTTTTCCCTTTTCTTTCTCCTAGGTCTGATTTTAAAGTGTTGGTCAACATGTGGTGAGGGCCTCTGAGTACAGGATATGCACATGGAGAGTTTATAGGACAAAGAGTCCTTGTGGGGTGGGGCTGGATATTTTTTTCCCGCTGAATGCCTTTTCACACCAGGTTGTCAAAGGATACTATTTAAACCTGAACTTCTATAACACATAGAAAATGAGTGGGTGGATGGAGAAAACAAATGAAAAAATTCCATTTTTGCTAATGAGAGGGATTACCATGTCTGCCAGCTTGAGATGGATTTTGTTTTCTTCTATCTAAAAGTAAGGTGGACTGGGACCGGTCTTCAGTCATAGTGAAAAACAAATATAAGAATTTATTTAGATGTGAGTTTGGTGAGCAGCAGTCCCCTGGAGCAGAATTCACTGGTCTGCGTAGAAACTGGGACGTGGAGTCTGGGATGGGCTCTGCCATTCGGTCGCTGTTTGCCCTTGCTCAAGGTGCCACCTGTCTCTGGGTCCCAGCTTCCTCTGGAAAATGAGAGTGCTGGATTAGATCATGATTCCCTACATCCTGTGACTGATTATCACAACACTAAAACAATTAAATCACATAGAAAATCGTGTACCATTTAATCCCCTTGATTCAGAAAAGGCGAGTGTTGATTATCTTTAACTCCTTTTTTTACACCTCCCGATCTTACTTTTTTCCAAAGTGAGAGCACACTTCAGGCTCAAAGTCTTCCCCGAGTGCATGTATCTAACCAGATGAGAATTTAAATCACATTGCTTTGTTTTTATTTATGTTTATGGTTACCTTTTCTTAAAAATGACAAATGATCCTGGTTTTCAGTTCACAGCAGTGATGTAGTTTTCTTTTAAAATAGAAATGTTTATGGAGACGAGAACATTTGAACAAG
Organism: Smutsia gigantea; assembly: GCA_032199065.1. Taxonomy (NCBI): domain Eukaryota; kingdom Metazoa; phylum Chordata; class Mammalia; order Pholidota; family Manidae; genus Smutsia; species Smutsia gigantea. The sequence goes on along the minus strand of JAVSCE010018456.1, from coordinate 3,457 downwards.
TAAATGAAGGTGGTATTGATGTATGGCAAAACCTGTGAGGTTGGTGCCTGAGTGGCTGCACTCTGGAAAACCCTGGGCTGGAAGACCTCTCAGCGCCTTCCTGACTCTGCGGCCTGTGGATGTGAATGGTTTCAGCAAAGGGCACACATTGCCTTAAATGTAAGCTTTGTGTGTGCAGCGATTGCATGTGGCTTTTTGGTTACAGTATCTGAAACATCTGGTTCACTGGGTGGCACATGGTTATATTTCAAAAAATGATTCTGAAGGAATGAATGCACGACTCAGGTGGAAAATGCTGGGTTGTGACATATTTTCATGTTTGGGAGCAAAAGAGAAGGAAACCCCTACACTTCAGACCCTGTGGAATACTGAACAGGCCCAGGTGGCCTCACACACACACACACACACACACACATGCACATGTGTGTAAAAACACTTTGCTTTTGAATGTTAACCCAAGTTGAATTTTTGTGATGTCATTGAAATTTGCAGATCATATGGAATACCATTTCTTAAAAAAATCATTTGGCTCTTGGTATGTTAGATTCTCTGAAGAAAGGCAAAGTTTAAGTAATGAATGAGTAAATAAATGTATTTACCTTTTATTTTCAGTTTTCCTTGTTTCCAAATCTCATTGGCTCTCTGCTTGGAGATTTTCAAATTGACTGGCTAGTTTGGTTTAAATTAGGTTTTAAAAAGTTTTGGCGCAAGCTACAGACCTGGTTTATCTGCTGGGTTGGAAAGTTCGGGCGTGCCACCAAACTGCTTTGGCTGGGTGACAGTTTAAACAGCCACAGAGCTGGTCCCGCTTGGAGAGTCATAGGTGGGAAGATTCCACAGAAACAATGCTCTGCCCTGGGCCTCCGTGCCCCTGCAGGGGAATCTCCGGAGCCAGGTGGTGTCCTCAGGTCCCAGGGAGGCCACAGGATCCAGGGGAGCCAGCACTCACCCTCAGACATCTTCTCTTTCCTTCCCCACCCAGAGCCATAGTTGGCTGTGGCTTCAGGTAGCTGTTGGGAACTGCTGCCTCTGGAAAATATACAGGTGGAAGCTTGCCCCTGTGCGGGGGAAGCAGAGAGGCTTTGAGACCATCTTTCAGATAAGGCCATCCTGCTGTCTCAGCCAAACTCCAGCCATTTGGTTTCACTTATTAACCTTTTATGAGGGCAAAGGAACATCAAGGGCAAGGTAAATGAGGCAGAATTGTTGCAGTGCACTGAAAACTTTCTAGTTTCTCAAGCAGCACAAACAATTATTATAAAAAGAATAAAGCAATATACTCCACAGGGCTGTCATGCTGATGAATTGAGACAATGTGGCTAAAGTGTGGTGGCCATGTCCCCCCAGTCTGAGACACGGCATAAATAATAGCTGTGATTATCATTTCCCTCCACATACATTCATTGAATGAGCAAATGATGGAACAGGTGGCCAGGCAGGGAGGAAGCGAGAGGTGCCCAAGCTGAAGGGGTGTATTGTAGACTTGTGGTATTGATACTCTCACCAATTATCAAAGCAGAAATGAAAGTGAGCTCAGAGACACTACTTTAAATGGACGATGCTGTCATCCATCAGCCCAGTTGATGTCCTTCAGGGTAGGGTGGTTTTGACTGACCAGAACTGCAGAATGACTTTCCAATTACCCTCCCCTTTCTGCATAATTGATTCTGCCTTTAGAATATGCTTCAAATTAAGCCAATGTGCCTTCAGACATGAGAGTTTTGTAGTAGCTTTTGAACAGGGACATTGTTGGAACCAGTGAGGCAGGCAGGCACCTCCTGTCACATGATTTTAGAGCTTTTGAATTTGGGCACGAAGGTCCAAGAGCCTGCTCCTGACTTGGTGAAATTTAGGATGAAGACAAGGTCCTCTGAGGCTGTGTCTTCTGGTAAGGGTCTCTGTGGCTCCTTTCCTGACCACAGGGTGTGGTGAAGCTAAGCTGCTAGTGCCAGAAACTTCACTCAGACTGATTAGATTGGTGGGTGGGGGACAGTCCCCAGACCATTACTAGAATAATGAAGAGAGTAAAATCCACATGAAAGTCTCTTTCTGAGCCACTATTGCCTCCATCCCATATCCTGTTGGATTCTCAATGGCGTGGACTGGACTTGTGGTCTGTAAAATCTCCTGTAGTTCCTCAGCCAAGTAGTCTCTACATTCAAGGTGGTGGAGAGCCAGGATTCCTCAGGGGAAGGGGGTTGGTCAGAGGCAGCTAACCGGCACGTCGTCATCTAGCATGGGGGTCCAGCTCCACATGTGAGGGTGAATTATGAGAGGCACTGATGTTTGACGGAGGGCTTACTCTGTGCCAGGCGGTATGCCCAGCCCTCTGTGTGAACGCCTCTGTCAATCCTCTGAGCAGCCTGGCGCAGGTGCGCGGATGTAGATCCTCATTGTTTATGGTCCCAGGCAGTGATCCTACTTCCCAGGAGCCCCTGAGTTCCCTCTGGGAGTCGTCTGATGCAGTGTTTATGGTCTTGTTGGAATGGTAAATCAGATGTCTCTCACTATGGTGCCTGAAGGTTTCTTCATATCACATGGTGAAGCAAGGGAAAGTCCAGCTGGAATTTTTCTTACAGGACTTGGGTCCTGAGCTTATCATGATGGAGCAGAAGAAATCTCTAAGACCTGTTGTTCCTGGGCCAAACTGCCAGGTAACTGTCAGTGCATCCTTCAAAGCTGAGGCTCCAGGCAGACAGCAGGGCTGAAGGTGGGAAGATGGAGAGCTAAGCTGGTCGAGAGAGGAAGTCAGGATGCAGCAGATTTAGAGGAACTGGTGGGAAGGACAGTAGGGGAGGACGACGGCTACAAGACAGCCAAGGAGCGGTGTCCATGCTGAGCTGTCTGTAGCCCGGAGCATGTAGTTGGTGCCTGGGCTTCTTCAGAGCAATGTCAGACACAGCTTGAGGGCCTTTGTGCCAACTGGTGATCTGTTTAAGGCCTTTTGCTTTGTGTCTGTCCTGCTGCTAGGGTTTTTTGACCTGTCGCTAAAGAATATGCTCATTATCAGAGCCTTTGAGTTAGTGTTTGGGGCTGTGGAGGCCAGAAACCCGTCAAGCTGATGTATATGTAGTTTCATGGCTTGCAAAGTGCCTTTCTACACATGACCTCACTGCTCCTCTGAGGTACGTGAGGAAGGTCTGTATGGGGAATGTAACACAGCACCTGATGTCACAGAACTGCCGAAGCCACCACCGTGTATAGAAAGCAGAGCATTAACAAGGTAGAGAAATACAGTACAGACAGGCTAATTGCCCTCTTTTCTGTGCACAGCCCTGCACATAGGCTGGGCCACCCGGAACACGGTAGCCGTTATGCATTCCATTCGCAATAGATCAGACTGGCTTTGCGCAAAGTTTCCTGGATTGTGTCACTCAAATGTGTCGTGTATACTTGGTTGTCATAGCACGTTGCTCAGAAAGGATGATCTAGCCAGAGGTCACATGCTGGCTGCCCA
>JAVSCE010018455.1:0-84092 GCA_032199065.1 Smutsia gigantea | reverse complement strand
TTTGTTCTTGGGTAGTTTTTTGATTACCGATTCAATTTTGTTGCTGGTTATTGGTCTGTTTAGTTTTTCTGTTTCTTGCTTGGTCAGTCTTGGAAGGTTGTATTTTCTAAGAAGTTGTCCATTTCTTCTATGTTTTCCAGCTTGTTAGCATATAGATTCTCATAATATTCTCTATGATTCTTTGTATTTCTGTGGGGTCTCTCGTGATTTGTCCTTTCTCATTTCTGATTGTGTTTATGTGTGTAGATTCTCTTTTTCTCTTAATGAGTCTGGCTAGGGGTTTATCTATTTTGTTTATTTTTTCAAAGAACCAGCTCTTGGTTTCATTGATTTTTTTCTATTGTTTTATTCTTCTCAATTTTATTTATTTCTTCTCTAATCTTTTATTGGTGTCCCTCCTTCTGGTGACTTTGGGCCTCATTTGTTCTTCTTTTTTTCCAATTTCAGTAATTGTGTCTTTAGACTATTCATTTGGGAATGTTCTTCCTTCTTTTAAATAGGCCTGGATTGCAATATACTTTCCTCTTAGAACTAAGCCTTGCTGCGCCCCACAGAAGTTGTGGCTTTTGTGTTGTTGTTGTCATTAGTCTCCATATATTCTTTGATTTCTGTTTTGATTTGGTCGTTAACCCATTGATTAATTAGGAGAGTGTTGTTAAGTCTCCATGTATTTGTGAGCCTTTTTGATTTCTTTCTAAAATTTATTTCTAGTTTTATACCTTGGTGATCTGAGAAGTTGGTTGGTAGGATTTCAATATTTTTGAAATTACTGGGGTTCTTTTTGTGGCCTAGTATGTGGTCTATTCTGGAAAATGTTCCATGTGCACTTGAGAAGAATGTGTATCCTGTTGCTTTTGGGTCTAGAGTTCTGTAGATGTCTGTTAGGTCCATCTGTTCTAGTGTGTTTTTCAGTGCCTCTGTGTCTTTACTTATTTTCTGTGGTTGATCTGTCCCCTGGAGTGAGTGGTGTGTTGAAGTCTCCTCATATGAATGGATTGCTGTCAATTTCCTCCTTTAATTCTGTTAGTATTTGTCTCACATATGCTGGCGCTCCTGTGTTGGGTGCATATATATTTATAATGGTTATATCTTTTTGTTGGACTGACCCTTTATCATTATGTAATGTCCTTCTTTATCTCTTGCTACTTTCTTCGTTTTGAAGTCTATTTTGTCTGATACAAGTACTGCAACACCTGCTTTTTTCTCTTTGTTGTTTGCATGAAATATCTTTTCCCATCCCTTCACTTTTAGTCTGTGTATATCTTTGGATTTGAGGTGAGTTTCTTGTAGGCAGCATATAGATGGGTCTTGCTTTTTATCCATTCTGTTACTCTGTGTCTTTTGATTGGTGCATTCAGTCCATTTACATTTAGGGTGATTATTGATAGGTATGTACTTATTGCCATTGCTGGCTTTAGATTCGTGGTTACCAAGGGTTCAAGGGTTGCTTCTTTACTATCTAACAATCTAACTTAACTTTCTTGTTAAGTTATTGTAAACACAGTCTGATGTTTCTTTCTTTCTCTCCCTTCTTATTCCTCCTCCTCCATTCTTTCTATAATAGGTGTTTTATTCTTTGCCTTTAGTTGGTATTTGGATGGTCTGCTTTCTTTGCTATGATTTTTTTTCTCTGGTGACATCTTTTTAGCCTTAGGTGTGCTTCCTCTAGAGCAGTCCATGTAAGATATCCTGTAGTGGTGGTTTATGAGACGCAAATTCTCTTAACTTTCGTTTATCTGGAAATTGTTTAATCCCTCCATCATATTTAAATGATAATCGTGCTGGATACAATATTCTTGGTTCGAGGCCCTTCTGTTTCATTACGTTAAATATATCATGCCATTCTCTTCTGGCCTGTAAGGTTTCTGTTGAAAAGTCTGATGATAGTCTGATGGGTTTTCCTTTGTAGGTGATCTTTTTTCTCTCTCTAGCTGCCTTTAATACCGTCTTTATCTTTGATCTTTGCCATCTTAATTATTATGTGTCTTGGTGTTGTCTTCCTTGGGTCCCTTGTGTTGGGAGATCTATGAGCTTCGGTGGACTGCGAGACTACTTCCTTCCCCAGCGAGGGAAAGTTTTCAGCAATTATTTCTTCAAAGACACTTTCTATCCCTTTTTCTCTCTCTTCTTCCTCTGGTACTCCTATAATGCGAATATTGTTCCGTTTGGATTGGTCACACAGTTCTCTTAATATTCTTTCATTCCTAGAAATCCTTTTATCTCTCTCTGCCTCAGCTGCTCTGTACTCCTGTTCTCTGTTTTCTATTCCATTAACAGTCTCTCACAACTCATCCATTCTGCTGTTAAGCCCGTCAATCGCTTGTCTGATTTCTGTATTGTCTTTCCTCAGTTCCCTCACTTCCTCCCTCAGCTCTTGCACATTTCTCTGTAGGTCCATCAGCATGGTAATGACTTTTATTCTAAATTCTTTTTCAGGGAGGGTGTGCATTTCCATCCCTTCAGACTCCCTCTCTGGGGTTGTCTGGTTGATTTTGGTCTGAACCATATTCCTCTGTCTTTTCATGGCTGTATAATTTGGTCACTGATAGTTGCCACGTATGTCAGCTGGGCTCTTTAAGACTTTAAAAAGAGAAGAGAAAAAAAAAAGAAAAAAAGAAAAAAAGAAAGAAAGAAAGAAAGAAAAAAAGAAAGAAAAGAAAAAACAAAAACAAAACAAAAAAAACAAAACAAAAAAAATGCCCACCGGACGTAGATTCTGTGGGAATGCTCTAGGTGGCGCTATTGCCCCACTATTCCACAGCTGTGACTGTGCCGCTCCGCAGGGCCCTTTATCGCTCTGGCAGGGGTGGGAACGAATAGGAGGCTGTTGATCTCAGTGAGAAGTGTTAAGTATGGCTACGCTTCCTCAGTCGCCAGCTAAGGCATCTGAAACTCCCCAGGACTCCCAGCCTGCTGGGCTGAGTGTGCTGGGGCGATCCGGCTCCTCCGCTGGGCTCCTGTCTCTTTAAGACCGCTGAAGAAAGCGCGCACTTTTTTTTTCCTTCCCGGAGCCGGCTGCAAGCCCCCTGGCGCGTTCCCCGCTCAGATCCTGCCCCTCTGTCTCTCCAATCTCCGCTGCACTGCGCAATGTGGGTCAGCGCTCCCCGTGCAGATCACCGGGGCTGGCTACTTCGCGGGGTGCACTTCCACTCCCTCCCGGCTCTGAATCCTCTCCTCCCGCCGGTGCGCTGGGGTGGGGGAGGGCTCGGGTCCCGCCGGGTCGCGGCTCCGTATCTTACCCGCCTCTTGGGGTGCCGAGTCCTCTCGGGTGTAGCTGCACGCTGTGCGCTTTCCTGTGTATTCTCGTCTCTCTTTTAGGAATAGATGTATTTTCTGTGTTTTCGTAGATAAATATAGTGTTGGGAGGAGATTTCTGCCGCCCTGCTCACACCGCCATCTTCCCGGAAGTCCCTCGTCCAGTCTGCTCTTAAGACCTTCTATCAACTGTTTCATTTTTGTTATCTCCCTCCAGACTTCATTCCTTCGCTTTTGCATATTTCTCTGCAGGTCTATCAGCATGGTTATGAATTTTATTTTGAATTCTTTTTCAGGAAGATTGGTTAGATCTATCTTACCAGGCCCTCTCTCTGGGGTTGTCTGAGTGATTTTTGACTGGACCAGATTATTTTGCCTTTTCATGATGATAGAAGTGGCCGCAGGCAGGTGCTGCACGTGTCAGCTGGGAAAACAAAGTCCCTTCCTGCTTTTTGGTTGCCTTGCCCTTCTCCGCTGCCTGTGCCATCTACCCACACACAGGGAGCAGTGTCTGGGATAATCTCCTGAGCTGCTGTGGGTGGGGTGGCCCTCAGGATAGCCTAGTGCACTGCTGTGGGGTCGCAGCCACGCTGGGTGTGTTCTGCAAGAACGGCACCCCTTCATGCCTTATGGACCTTCCTCCTGTTTTTGCTTGCTGTGCTGTCTACCCACACACTCGGAGCAGTCTCTGGTATAATTTCCTGAGCTGCTGTGGGCGGGGCGGCCTTTGGGAAAGCCTAGCACACTGCAGGAGTGGTGGGGTGGCAGACACATCAGGTGTTCTCCTGAGAGAACAGCGCCCCTTTGTGCCTCCTGGACCTTGCTCTGGCTTCCTGTCTGTCGGTTAGCTGTGCACTGGGAGGAGACCCTGTGTGGTTGCTGTGGGCGGGGCTGTTCTCCAGCTGCTCCACAGCAGTGGCAGGTCAGCTGGTTTGCTTGCACCACCGCCCAAGGGGAATGAATGGCAGGCTGCTTATTGCTGTGAGGGGCTTCGGGGATGCGTTACCCTCCATGGGGTTAGGGAGCCTGAAGTTCCTCAAGATTCCCAGCCTGCTGGGCTGAGTGTGCTGGGACGATTTTGTCCAGCTATTGATCCTTGTCCCTTTAAGACTTTTAAAAACCACCCACTTTTTTGTCCCAGAGGAGCTGGCTGTGGGGACCCGATCGAAATCACTGTTTCGGATTTTACTTTTCCGTTTCTCTAATATCCAGTACACCATGGAATGTGTGTCTGTGGTCCTGGTGCAGATTAGTAGGGCTGGTTATTTAGTAGTCCTGTGCTTCCACTCCCTACCCCCTCTGATTCTTTTCCTCCTACTGGTGAGCTGGGGTGGGGGGAGTGTTCCGGTCCCGCCGGATCACAGCTTTGTATCTTACACTTTTCAGGAGATGTTGAGTTCTTGCAGATGTAGATGTAGCCTGGCTGTTGTACTGAATCTTCTGGTCTCTCTTTTAGGAATAGTTGTATTTTCAAAAATCTATATGGTTTTGGGAGAGTTCCACCGCCCTACTCACGACACCATCTTGAGCCCCCTCTCCTGACTTGCCTTATTTTTGTCCCACATTTTTACTGATGACATCTGATTTGTTTATCAGGGGTACAAAGATACACAGGTCATGGGGACTGTGACACAGGGTCATACATTCAATCCTCACGATATTTGAAGTGGTGAAATGTTGAATCTGAAAGCGGTACATGCTCCTTCTCGAGATTTCTTGGAAAAGTCAAAGAACTAACACTGGAAAACAGAAGGTGTGGAGGTCCAGAGAACAAACAGCAGATGGCTAGTCAAAGCCCAGCCCCAGACCCAACAGGACTCCTAGACCCAACAGATCCATGTCTCCAAGGCATCCACTCTGTTCCAGTCTCTACAGTGAGAGAGACCAGGGCAATGCTCACACGTGGGCTCTAAGCTAAAGGCGGCAGTGTGGCGATTCAATATGCAATTCTCCCAGAGCTGCTGGCAGGGCAGCTTGAGGGTGCAGGGCAGAAGCCCCAACTGTGACAAATGAAAAACTGACCTGAAGGACAGAAAGAGACTGAAAGAAGGTGTCCCTATCCAAAACCTCCAGGGCCATCTAAGTCAGGAGGTGTTCCTATAGAGACTGTATGGTTCATCTCCGTTCTGGAGGTCGTTTGCTAAGCTTTTAACAGGGAGCCAGGACATTGGTATCAGAAGTACACCATGGCAGACTTCCCCTGACCTTGAAGCTACTCCCTCTGAACCAGGGAAAAGCCCAGCCCTGTGCGCAAGGGTCAAGGGAAGAGAAGCTGCTCGTCCAGAGACCACACACTGAAAGGATCAAGTGTGTGATGACCTGGTGGGAGAAGCAAGATCACAGAGCTGGGAACTCAGAGGCCAATGTGGCGAGCTGGGATTGGGATGCAAGGTGAGTGGGCAGACCTGATGGTGCTACAAGTCAGAGGGAGGCCTCTCCAATTCAAAGCTTTTCAAGTGGTAGGTCATCTCTCAAGTGTTAAAGAGGTCATTATTTAGTAAATAATTTCTACCTTCCCAGGGGCGCTTTTCAGCAGTATTTGACTTAGTGTGATAATTCTCCACAAGCGGTCAGAGGTTTCTTCTGAGAAATATTTAAACGGAAGCTAGAAGAGCACAGCTACTCACTGCAGGGTGAAGTGGGGGAGGGAGCCCTGGGACCACATGGTGCCCAAAGGCATCTGCAGGGGCCACGAGGAGTCAGGCTTCTTCACTGCCGATGGAACCGAGAACTGGTGCCTCACAGCAATAGACAGGAGGCACCTATCTAGGAGTGCTCAGGAGAAGACAGGCACAGCAGGGCCTAAGCCGCACCTGCAGAGCATCGGGCCTGGACATGGGATGTAAGATTGCAGGGACAAAGCAGCTCCACTCACTCCTTCTGAGAGTCTGGGAACCTCTATTTTCTTTGAAAATAGACTCAAGCAAAGGGAATGAAAACTAACATTTATTGAGCGCCTGCTGTGTGTCTGGCTTATGCAAGGAATGTTCATCAAAAACATTCCATTCAATCCTCACACCAACCCCATGAGGTAGGTATTATCCTCATTTTTTGTCAGATGAGGAGTATGAGGCTCAGAAAGGTTAGGTAGTTTGTCCAAGGTCACCCAGCTAGTAACAGACAGGGCTGGGACTGAGTCCCGAGTCTCAGACTCACAAATTCCCTGCTCATTCCCCAATGCTGCCTCTCAGGAGGAAGGCGAGAGCAAAAAGCAGCAGCAGCTTACACTTGCTACCCTGAGAAGCAAGATGGCCAGCAAGAGGAGGAGCCTGTATTTTCTGCAGACCCTCCCCTCCTACCCGGGGAGGATGCAGTCAGTTGAGGAAATAAGACATAAATATAAAAATAAATAGAAGGGACAAGTCCCCGAGCAGCGAGGATGTGCAGTATCCATGCTTGTGAGCAGGTCACCATGCCACATGGCTGCCATGGGAGGCAGCCACGTGTGCCCTGTGGGGAAAACTGGGACAGTGCCGCCAAAGACTGGAGTGGGTGGGGCCCTTCTGGGTTGCACAGATTTGAGAACAAAAAGTCTAGAGTAGGCAGCAGCCGTGGGCACAGTCCCCAGTCATCCTCCATCTGCTCATTTTACCGGTGTTTGTGATCCAAGAGGGATTCAAAATCGGGGGAACACACAAGCTTGTGCTTTATGTGTCCCAGGACTGTCATCTCACCCGTCCTGCTGTCTCCCAGTCCCACAGACACCAGCTCCTGCCAATTGACAGAGATGATAATGAGAACCACAGCATCTGTCACTCAGTCCTGTGATTTTAATGTGACAATCCCAAGAACCCACCTCCCTTATTTAGCCCGGACTCAACATTCCTCAACCTCTCGCAGCCTCTGCCCTGACACCATGGGCTCTCACCTGCAAGAAGGAGCAAGCGGTGCCCATCGTGACGTCTAGAGTCACCTTGCCCAGGAGCAGCTGCACCTTTCCCGACCTGCGGATGAGCAGCTTGCCCACCTGACCTTCTGTCAGGGCCGCCAGGGTACAGGCATTCTCTGCTAGCTTTGCTTCCTGTGAAAAGGACCAGGATGGAAATGGATAAAGAGCCGTCTCCTCCATCCTTCATGAACAAACCCTTTCCCAAAGGAAGGCATCAGCACAAACTGAGAGAAGTGTTCCCCAACAGGGCCCTTTCCTAGCGCTGCCTGACACTGGTTCAAAAAAAGAAAAAAAAAGCCCACAGCAAACAAACGAGCAATTAAAACACTGACAACTGCTGAAGCTGGGCAACAGTGCGCTAAGAGTACATTCTTCACTTGTGTATGTTTGAAGCATCACTCTGAAAAGTAAACACACATACCATGGGGGTTGAAGTACAAAGCCCCAAGCCCTCATGGGTAGAAAGAACAACTGTGCACTGCTTCTGAGTTTCAGTGTGGGCCGCACACCTCTGCCCCCCCACTCCGCCAGGTCTACCTCCCTTCTTGGTCCCACACATTTCCACGGAACTCATTCCTGAGCATACCCGGTCTTTCTCCTGCTTTACAACCACCATCTGTCCGTCTTCACTCTGCACCTCTGTCTTGATAGGCTTGACATCCTGAGTAGGCGGCTGGCCAGGGAGTGTGTCTGGCAGCTGGAGGAACAGCAGCTCTTCCTCCTGTGTGAGGCTCAGCTCCCTGAGCAGCTCTGCCACAGACCTGTCCTTCGGGAGGCTGGGGGTCTTTCTGGCTGCACCTGGGGGAGCCTTCATCTTCGCCTCCTCTTCCTCATCTCGTGGCTCCTCTTTCACTGCCCATGGTTAATGTGAATGGAGGGGCTGTCATTTGGCCACCCTCTGTGCAACCTCACTGTACCCACCCCTTCATCCCACTGTCTGCCTCACTGTCACTCATCCAGGAAGCTGGAGGGAAACACTGGTTATGAAGAGGGGTCCAGTTGTGAATTGTGTGACTTATCTAAAAAGGATATCTTAGGCAAGACCCACCAATCCATATAGGCACGAACACTGGGAGAGCGAGAATTCGACATCTTTGTTCAAGCCGTGTATTTTACAGCAGAGTGGGAGAGGACCTGCTTATTAGCAGTAGTCTGGGAGGCTCATTCCTAGTGGGGAGTTCCACGGGGCAGCACCAGAACAGGGGTTGTTATCTGGCACACAGTACCTTTCACCATGGGCATATCCACCTCCATGTCCTCCTCCTTAGGGCCAGTCAGGTAAGGTTTAACATCTGACTCTTCATTCTCTTCCTTAAAAAGCCATCCTGAGTGAGCCAGCGGCAGCTGTACAGGCATGTTTCGAGTATCATTCCTCAGCCCTGGGTCATCGATGAACTGCCAAAGAAGAGCCTGGGGTGGTCACACGGCCTGACCAGCAGTCCCCATACCCTGGTCCTAACTGATGATTCCTGCTGCTTATGAGGCTTCCAGGCATCAGGGAGCAATTCCTCCCATCCCTGGCTCCCTGGAAGCCCCCACCACCCCACCTTCACCACCTACATCATCCTTCTCCAGCATGCGCAGGATCTGTTTAGTTTCCTCATCCGTCTCCCTCTTCTCTTTTTTGATGTTTATGATGTGAGAGGGCCCCACGTCTGACACATCCACCGTCTTATCCCAGCTCCCTGTGGGAAACCACCAGTGCACCCAGAGTAAGGAAGAGGCTGATGGCAAGGAAAACAAACTGGGAGCAGGGAGCTCTCGCCCTTCTGTTGGGCAGTCTGAATGGAAACCCCCGGATTCTATCCTCCCGGAGCCCCAGAGCTTTGTACCCTTTTTCTTCATCATTTCAGCTGGGCCCTGCTCAAAGATAGAATGGGACTGGATCACTTCTGGGCGACCACGGCCCCGTCCATGCCCCTCTCGCTGTCGGTCTCGATCTCTTTCCCGTTTCTCTTTCTTGATGGCTACTTCTTCCTTGGGCCTGGAGAAGAGAACAGACTATGCCTCAGAGAACTGGCCTTACTCTCCACCACTCCACTCCACCTAGGCAGAGCATTCATGGGCCAGACTCCATCATGAGAAGCAGGCCCACCCCGAAGTCCAGCACCCTTCCACTTCCTTGATGGGGAAGTCTTTTCATTTGTTTAACTTCACCTTCTTGTTTGAGAATGTATATTTAGACTGTAACTCAAAAGCTGAATTATAGACTCCCCCCATATGTCGATATTTTTTTTAATTGACTGAAAATAGGAAAACAGTGATGCAAAAGAACTTAAGGGAAAACTTGTTACATCTTTGTCTAAACTAGGGGCTCTCAACTCTGGCTGTACAAGATAATCACTCTGTTTCATCACAAACAAGTTTAATCAGAATTTCGAGAGAGGGACTCCCAAGCATCAGTATTTTTAAAAATCTCGTGCATTACAATGACCTGGGAGCCAGGCTTGAAAAATCGTTAGTGAAAATAACCAAATACACAAATTTAAATTACTGAGCCACATATCTAGGTATTTCCCAAAAGACGTGAATTCAGAGCAAGCAAATAAGGGACAAGTATTCAGCAGGCCTAGCTACTTACTCTTCTTTGATCTTCCGACTGATGATATTTGGGGTGAAGGTTTTCTGAAAGTAAAATACAGGAGTCACTCGTTTGATAAAATCTGATCCCAAAGTAGAGAATAAAAATTCCCAAAGGACATCTTCCATGGACCAAGACCACCATGGCTCTCTTCTGCACATACTACACTGCTGTCAAATATTTAGAGAGATAGACATGTGTTTAAAAAAGGGGAACACCATGTGGTGGCAGTGGGGTTGCATACACAACAAAGGAGCAACCCAAACACCACTTAAACTAGCAGGCTCAGCTTCTGCCATCTGAAAGTAGGTCACTTGGGACTTCTAGAAGCAAAGGAACTTACCTAACCTCACTTCTCTTTAAACTGCTATAGAGATCAGTCAGTATCATAGGAAAGAGGTCTGGCAGCAAGGCTCAAGTGGAAAAGACGGTTCTGCCAGCACTCACAAACAGTTCATCAGTTAGACTGCCACCAGAATTTCCCAAGGTACATTTAAGTCTTTGAAAACTGGCTGCTTTATGCATCTGTCATCACTAACTTCCAGTTCAGGGCTACCTTTTACATCTAGTCATGAACATAATAGGAGAGGACACAGAGCCTCTCACGCCATGCGTAGGATTCACTATACTCTAGATCAGAAATCTGCACAGTGGGATCCATGGCGAATTCATAACTCTCTAAAACTGCAGGCAAAGTTTATAGCTGTGTGGCTTAGCAGGTTTCTTTAAAAGGAGTCCAAAACACCCAGAAAAAGGAAATAAACACTGCACAGGTTACTCTTAAGCTAATTAGGATTCTCTGCCTTTCAGCCATCTCTAAGGACCATGTAAACACCTCGTACCCAGTATCCAGACTTGAAAGGAGAACAGGCTCCCCAGAATTCGCAGGCAGGAGTCTGGGGACGAGATTCGTGACGCCCAACACCATGCCTGGAACACGGTAAGCCCTATGTGAACATTACCCAAGAGACCTGGAACTCAAGGTGGTGGGTTTGTTTAGAAAGGTGCCGTCAGGTACCTTCTTGACTCCCCCGAGGGTGAGGTCCCTGGAGCGGATGGAGGGGAGGCGGCCCGGGGAGAGGGGAGGCGCTGGCCTCCGGCCGATAAGTCCCCGGGCCCCAGAGAGGAGGGGTCGAGACGCTCCCGGAGCGCCGGGCTCGCCCGCAGCATTTCCTTCCGACATGTTCCCTGGGAGAGAGAGGGAGAGAGAGAGAGAGATTGGAAAGGGGCAACGGAGTCATTCAAGGGGGGAGCCTCGCGGCCCCAGGGCGAAACCCCACCCACGTGGCCTTCCACCCCCAGTCAGCACGGCCCTGCGCCGCGTGTCAGCTCCTCCCCCTCCCACGTGGCGAGCCTCCCCGGGCCACCCGGCTGAAGGCCTGGGCTCGCCCTGTCCCCAGGCCCCCGGCGAGGCACGACGTGGAGCGCACCCCAGCGCACCCGGGCTGCGGCTCCACAGCACTCGCGGTCCGACTTCACCTCCGAGGCAGCCCACAGCCGGCCCTTGGCCTCGGCGCCGGGCGGAAGTCTGCGTGGCACGGCCCGGGCGCCGCCATCTTGCCGCGGGGCGGAAGTGAGGTCGGTGGGCGTGGCCGAGCCACAGTATTTATCCGGCGGCGCTTCGCTCCCCTCCGCCTTCTCTTCCCGGTTCTTCCCGGAGTCGGGAAAAGCTGGGTTGAGAGGGCGAAAAAGGAAGAGGGGTCTGGTCCAGGTTACGCCGCGGTGCACGTCTGGGGTTTGGCCCCGAGCGGGGCGGGGGTGACCAACTCGGGGTCTGAGGGCCCTGGCAGCCGCCACGGCGCAGTGGAGGCATTCGACGCGGCGGAGCCTTTGGGAGCAGCGGGTGTAGCGCGCGGGACGGGGCGAGGGGCGCCGGACAGAGGGTGAGACCCGGACTCAGAGTCTGGGAACCCTGCCCGGGCGAAGCCGAACCGCGGTGACGGGCTGCACGGTGACCTTGGAGTGGTCACTGCACCTCCGAGCCGCGGTCTTGCGCTTGGGGTCCTTTCCGTGGATTTCCGCTGCGGTCCTGAGGTGGGGCCGCGCTGGAGCAGCTGCCGGGACTAAGCGCGTACCTAACGGCCCCCTCCCTGGGCTCCTGCCGGCAGTGTGCGCGCTCGTGGGCCCAGCCTGGAACCTGAGAAACGAAGTTTGCTCTCCTGGGAGGGACGAATTTAAAGAACTGTTATTGCGACTCCGACGTTTGCAATTTATCATAAAAAATGTTCTTCACTGTTATTTATTTACCCCACCCCGCAAACCATCTAATAACATTACGGAAAGTTTGAGAGAAGGAAAACATTTCTGCCAGAATTCCACGTTGCATGCTACTATTAAAACTCCTGTAATATATCCAGTCCCCTTCACGGAGCCCTCATATCGTGCCACAGTTTAGGAGTCAGTCCTCCCTTTTCGAATCACGTCTTTGTTGCTGTGTCAAACAACTGCGTAATTCTCTGCTGGCTATGTCACGATTTGCCAAACTATTTTCCTGTTTGGACACTTAAATTTCTTTTCCCTGTTGTAAAAAACACTGTAGCGAACACCTGATGCATTTAATGGTTTCCGTAGGACAAATCCCAGACTTGTGAAAACTGGCCAAAAGATACCTTTTTAAAGTAGTTTTTAGATTTTGAGGTAATAGTGATACCTATGCAGTTTTAAGAACTAACTCAGAGATCCCAAGTACCCTTTACTCAGTTTCCCTTAATAGTTAACATCTTATAGAATTTTAGTAGCACAACCAAAATATTGACAGTGAGTGATACAGTCAAAATACAAGACATTTCCAACACCACAAGGATCTCTCTAGTTGCCCTTTCATAGCCATACGTCCCTCCCACACTCTGGGAACCACTAATCTGTTCTTCATTTTTACGCTTTTGTTATTTCGAAAGTGGAAGTCATTCAAATATGGAAACAACCGTACGCGACCCCTTGGGATTGCTTTTTTCGCTCAGCATAATTCCCTGGAGTTATTTATTGCATGTCTCACTAGTTCATTCCTTTTTATTACTGAATATCCATGGTTTGTTCAACCATTCACCCTTTAAAGGACATCTGGGTTGTTCCCAGTTTTTTACTATTACAAATTAAGCATTATGAACATACATATATAGGTTTTTATGTGCTGTAAATCTAAGTTCATTTCTCTGGGATAAATGCCCATGAGTGCAGTTGTTGGGTTGAACAGTAGTTGTATGCTTAGTATTATAAGAAACGACCAAACTCCACAGTTGCTGTATCATTTTGAACATGCACATAGTGTGGTTCATCCATATTGCCAAATTGCTTCAGAAAAAGGTTGTGCTAATATGCATCACCACTAAGAATATACATATGAATATATAGTATATAGGAATGTATATAATACTTTGCCACATCCTTTTGAGTACTGCTTAACATTTTTAACTTTTCTGCCTATTTAATAATATATTGATATTATACTAATGTCATGTTGGTTTCTAGTAAGACTTTTTTCAACCTTTTTTTGTCCATATTGGTTTTATGATAACCAAATTTAACTAAAGAAAAACTCTTACTGGCCCCTACAGAACTACCACAGTGACCTTAGGTTCTGATTGGAGCGCTAGATGCAATTACTTTGATTTCATTGTCTGGGCTTTGAGGTCCACCAGCCTTTTAGCAGTGTCTGGAATATTGTTTTTTTACAAAGATACAGAAAATTTTGGAAAGCACCCAGAAGAAAACCATTCACTATTATTCCACCAACTGTTCTATATACTTGAAATTGTTTTTTATGCATTACAGATTTTTAAAACTTGAAACATATTACATATGGCTCTATAATCTGTTTTGTTTCTCTTAATATGCTATAAACATTTTTCTGAGTTATTAAATATTCCTCTAAATTATGATTTTTAATAGATAAATAGTACTCCATATTGTTGTCTTGCACCATAATTTATTTAACCAGTTTCCTTTCTGCAATGCTTATTGGATTTCCACAGCATTTCTTCACCCTGAAAACACAAGAGTAGTCTTAAACCAAGCCTTCTACCTTTGACATTTTGGGGTTTACTTCCTAACAATAATTATTATAATTTCCCATTAAGAATATTCTCTGACTTTCCCTCTAATTAGGCTAATGTACTTTTGGCACCATGCTGCTTTCTTTATTTGCTCCAACACCTTCCCCTTCATTTTCTCCTGAGGAGTGTTCTTTCTTTTATCTAGTCCCAGAAGAAACTTGTAAATCATCACTAGCTAAACCCTGGGTAATCATATCTGTGATTCTAGCAAATCTTAATTTGTTAATAATGTTTTATTGCATTTTTTTACATATTTCATAGTACAATCTCATTCTTATCTGATAATTTAACGAAACTAATAATCCAATTCTTAAGAATAAAGTTTTTGGGGTCTAAATGCGGAAGATATGAACAGATACTCTCAAAAGTCCGTTCCTGTGAATTCTTGTTGGGCATTGGAAATACTAAGTGAATAAAGAACTGTTCTGAATATGTATTAGTAGAATAAAAGGAATGTGTGGCATGAAAATGCTATCCAAGTTCAAGCTACTGCATGTTCATTATGAGTAATTTATCCTGATTTGTTTGCATCCTTTTGCAGGCCACTTATTTGCTAGTTCCTCCTCAATCTTCTTGGCCTCTAAACATTGGAGAGCTCTAGGATTCAGTCCTCAGAATGCTTCCCTTTTTTCTCTATACTTACTTCCTTGGCAATGATCCAGTTTTTTTTGTCTTCAAATCATGTGCTGTATGCTGATGACTTTTCAATGCTTATATCAGTCTGGACCTCTAAATTCCAGGTATGTATCTGCCCATCCCACACCTCCACTTGGATTTCTGCTAAGCAACTCAAACGTATGTCCACATCCAAACTTTTGATCTCAAACTACTAAGTGTTGCCCATCTCAGAACATGGTAACTCTACCCCTCTAGTAGTTCAAGTAGAAAATCCTGCAGTTACTCCTGACTCCTCTCTTTCGCTCCTGCAATACAGCTAATAGGTCAGCTCTTCCAGATACATCTGGAATCTTACCACTTCTCACCGCTTTTCACTGACATCACCCTGGTTCAGGCCACCATCATTTTTTGCTGTGATTATTATAATAGCCTCATACCAACCTCCCTGCTTCCACCTGGGACCCCTCAGTCTAGTCTCAACCTAGTGTAATTCACATATTTCACATCAGGTTGTGTTCCTGCTCTAAACTTCCCAATGACTTCCCACTTCAGAGTAAACCCAGAGCCTTTAGACTGACCTACCTAGCCCTGTATAATCTGTCCTTCCCTCCACCATCTCTGTCCTGGCTCCATCTCCACGCTCCCCTCACTCACTCTGCCCCAGCCGCCTTGGTTGCCTGGCTGTATCTGGAACAAACTGGCTTGCTTCTGCTTCAGGGCCTCTGCAGCTGCTACCTGGAATATTCTTCCCCCATGCAATTCTGCATGGCTCCCTCCCTCCCTCCTTTCAGTCATGTTTTTCTGTCCCAAAAGTCACCTTTTCAAGGAGAACTTCTCTGATGGCCCTATTTAAAATTGTTAAAAAACAAAACAAAACCCACACCCCTGACATCCTATCTGTATTTGCTGACTCATTTTTCTCATAGCACTTATCACCATCTAATAGTCTATAAAGCTACTTTGTCTGGCTTTCCCCTATGTGAAAGTGAGCCCTATAAGAGCAGGAAATTTTTTCTCTCCTGCTACAGAACCCTCATTGTCTGAGACAGTGCCTGAGATGCAGTGAGCACCCAATAAATTTTTGTTGAATGAGTGAATGAATTCCAGTTTGTGGTGAGACCAAGTAGCAAATCTGGATGTGCACTGGAAAAATAAGGGTGCGTTTTTTCCGGGTGGATTGTATCAGTGATTTAATGCTGACACCAATGGTGTGAAAGCCATCAGTGCGCTGCATTCTCATGTATTCTCTATGGGTTCTTCTGTAATGCAAGTCTCCAATAAGGTAAGTGTGAAACACTGAGTGGGTGGAGGGAAGCCTTCTCAGCACAGCAGCAGTTTCGTCTAAGTCCACACACCTAAGTCTCGTCCCCTGGATCCTGCTGCTCTGTGCACAGTGGTACTCCATAGCTCCTAGGCTGTGCTCTTCCACTTCAGGTGTAACTCGGTCACTATTCTGGTTCCATGACTCTATCAGATGAGTTGCTCCACTCCCCATTTCCCTGGTGGTTCTTTATCATTCTCAATCTTCTTCCCCTGAAGTTTATTTTGCCCCTCCAACATTTCATCAGTGTCTCTTCTATAGCTTTGCAGAATCCCTAGACATAATTCAGCATTTTTCCATGTCTCAAAGTTGTTGAATACATAAGTAAAAAAAAAAACCTCACTTCTGATATTCTTTAGTTGAATGCATACTCAGAAATGTGTCCAGCTTTTAGAATGACTTTAATGCTCTTAAGTAAGTTCAAAATACGTGACTGGTGAGGGGTATAGGAGGTCTAAGCATAATTTCAAACAGGTAAAATAAATAGGCATTGGGAAATTCACACAGTTCCTGTAGACAGTTACTGCCCTGTCATTGTCGGTACATGTAAGTAAACAAGGTGGCAGATAGGGATTGTCTCCATGTATATGCATTCATTGACTCATGAAATCTTCACACTTGGTTCAACCTTGAGGAAATACAGGTAAGCATTTTGAGTCTATAAATGTTAAGACTATAGATTTTTTTCTCTTACAGCCTCATTGTCTATTACCCTAGTCTCTATATTTGCTCTGTGTCCTTCTACCACAAAGAACCCGGCCTTTGTATTCAGACCCAAATTTGAATCTAGTTTTACTTCTTATGGACTGAGTCTCGTTTCCCACCATCTGCCTTTTAAAAATGGAGTTGATGGTCTACCTTGCAAGGCTGTTGTGAGAATCATGTCTGACACTGTGTCTTGGTTCTTAACAAATGCTTTTGTCACTACTGTAATCTTAGCTTGGATAGAATATCAAATACGGAAACTTCCAAGCATGCACAGAGGAGGAGAGAACGCCTTTCTGAGTCTCAAAGCAGCCGGCTCCAGTGGTTATTTGCCTGCGCTGATCTTGTTCATGTGTATCCCGAGCCCCCGGAGTATTTTGGAACAAATCATAGATATCATGCCATTCATCCATTAATATTATAATAGATATCTCTAAAGGATGTTCTTTTAAGAGAATAACCATAAAATAGCATTATTAGAGCTAATAATTCCTTGTTACCATAAAAAAAATCCAGTTAATATTCAAATTTCCCAATTGTCAAAATTTTTTTGAAGTTTGTTTAAATCAAAACCCAGATTTAGGCCCAGACCCTTTAGCATTTTATTGGAAGTATAATTAAGGGGTGGGAAGAGATTTTTGCTGTAAGAATGTTCATTGCAGTTGTTGTTTAGAGTGGAGAAAAAGTAAAATAACTTAATCATAGAAGAGGAAGGGATTGGTTCCCCCCAAATTGGTGTATGACCTGACCTGACAATAAACATACACAGCAATTTAAAACAACACTGTAGAAAGCTATGTAATGATCAGAAAAGGTATTAGTGAGTAAAAGAGCAAGCTATAAAACAGTATTTACATTTTCTATTTTAGTTAACGAAGTATATATGTCATATGCCTATTTCTGAATGCTGGGGAACTGAGAGATTTTAATTCTCTCTTAACTGTTAGAATTAAACCTTTTCATCTGTCTACAGTGATCACGTGTTATTTGTGTAATAAAAAGCCATTAAAAATAAAAATGCAGCAGAAGCACATCTTGGCAGTTGATTTCATATAGAGTTAGCTATATCGGGCTAAGAAAGCACTAGGCTTTCTTCTTACCATGTGTTATCCCATGTGATCTGCAGGGCAGTCCTCGGGCAGAAGAGGCAGAAGCCCTGAGACGGTTTGTGCCTGCCTGCACCTGAGCCAGCACACAGCTCCACAAAGTGCCTTCAGGTGGCTCTCATACACTGCTTGGGACACATGACCTCATGCATTGTCCAAGTGCCACCTTGAGAAGGTGGGAGGCACAGCTGTGCTGGGACTCGTCTCCTTTTACAGAGGGGGAGACCCCTCTCATGGAGAACCTGACTGCTCACAGCACCCCTCAGACTGGTGGGTGGGCCAAGTTTTGGTGATGTCTGGTGCTGGCTGGCTGTAACTATGAGATTACACTTTGCATCTCTTAGGAGTTTCAACATCTCAGTGTAGGTGTGTGAGGGGCGGGACCTGCTTGTGTCTGGCCTAGGGAGTGCTCAGCCCTGCCTCAGTGTAACACATCACCCCACATTCTGTGGTTCCAGATCTGACCAAACTGGCTCAGGTCCTCCACACCCATTTAGGCTTCTGCTCATTTTTGCTTTCTGTGAACTGTTCCCTTTCTGCCCACTGTCACCTCCTCTAACCTTTGCTGCCCATGTCTGCAGCCCCTCAGTCCCTCTCAGTGAGCATCCCTTACACTCAGCATGTGTCTTCTACTCTCGGCAATGCTTACCCAGGACCTGGGTGGTCTGTCTGCTGTCCCTGCACTGAGCCCTCCCCACCCCACCTCCCTTCTTCTTCCCTGGTTTCCTTTTGGCTGGACTCCACCTTCACTAAGTTCTTACCTGAATCCTGTAATTTAATTGTATTCTCGTTGTGCTCTAATAGTGTCCATTCTTTCTCCCCTCAAAGACAGTGGGCTCCTTGCAGCTAGACACCATCTATAATGCTGGGTGACTGTGTGCTGCTTGTGTACCAGGCCCAGAGCTTAAGTGATTTACACAGTTTCTCATTTAATGATAACAAACCTGTGTTATTATCCCACTTGACAGATGAAGAAACTGAACCTGTGAGATGTTGAGTGACTTGTCCAATGTCACCCAGCTAGAAATAGATATAGGAAGAATTGTAATGATGTCTGTCTAACTGTAAAGCCCAAGCTTTCGACACTGCACATACTCTTCATCACTGTTCATTGCTAGTTCTTCACAGTGGTGTCCCCAGGATCCTGTCCATAAGAAAGCAGGTAGTACTCCCTGGCTGAAGCACTCGGGGCTTGGTTCCTCTGAGCCCAGATGGTTGGCAGGGATGGGAACAAGCCGAGCTCTGTGTGTGCCTCCCACCTCACTTTCTTGCCTCTGCTTGCCCTTCACTGCTTCTCTCTCTTGTCCCTTTCCCTGGAGACACCTAAGCAGCCAGAGGATTCTTCCTAGATGATCAGGGATCCCCGGGGCTGCAGGTCTGATATCTCCTGACAGAGTTGGTAAGAAAATGGAGTCATGGATCAGCTCCAAGGAGAGAATTCATACTGAAGACAGAACCCCACCCCACCGCTCCCATACCCCACTGGGATCCTTCCCCTTCACAGCTCCCTCCGCTTCCTCCAATCAGAATCCTTGTTTTGGGGCTCCTGAGCCCTTAGGCTAAGCCCCACCCCTCTCCCAGCATCCTGAAGTTTGGGGCTGCATTCAAGTGAGAGATTATCAAGTAAGGGTGTGTTGGAGGACTTCTTTTGAGGGCAGCTTGTTTTAAAAGAACGAGGGAAGGTGGCAGCCACCGCTGCTCTCTCTAAGGACATTGCTATAACCCCCTGGGAGGCTCTCTGCCCTTTCCCCCTCCCACCAGCCCAGGCAGCTGGGACCAAGCTCGCTTATTGTCACCTGACGCTGGGCAGCCACTGATTCCATTGGTGGAGCCAGATTCGGTCTGGCTCTTTCATTCTTTCTCTCCTCCTCTGCCTCTCTCTCCTCCACGCTGCTTTGATTTCGCTCTTGCCTCTCCTTGCGCTCAGCTGGAAACATCGCCTCTCCAGGGGCAGCAGCGGTGCTGCGGAGCCAGGCAGGAGCTGCCTGCGGGGTATGGAAGAAGCCTCCTTGGCAGCCCTGAGTGGACCGAGAGGAGCGAGCGAGCACTGCTGCCTGTGACCCACGCATCCAGCCGCTGCCCCTCTGCCTGGGGAGCACATCCCTTCCCTCCCTTCCACGTCTCCCTCTGCAGAGCCTGGTGGAGCCAGGTAAGTGCCCTTCCTCCCCAAAGCATCCTGCTCTCGATTCCAAGAGAGACTCAGGTGGCCAGGGGCTAGGAGCTGGGGGCACCAGAGTCCTGCCACTGCCTACAGTGCCCACCTGGATTGCCAGGGTTGACAACCTTGCCTCCTTTCCCCTAGGACCTTGGCAAGGGGGTTAAGAGCTGGATTTGGTCCTTGGGGCACCACAGTTAGTCACCCCGTGACCATTCCGCTGCAGTCAGCGATGCCAGCAGGCACAGCAGGGTGTGGGGAAGCTTTTCCTCTGGCATGCGGTTGTCTCCTCTGAATGGGCACAGACAAGGGGTATCAGTGCGTACAACATGAATACATGCTTGCAAGAAGACTGGAGGTTTGCTTGCGTAGATAGTTCTGTCTGCACAGGCTTATGCTCATGTGTGGGTTTGAACAGCTGTGTGGCATGTCTAGGAATATGTGTTTCTTGCTACATGTGAGGGAACATGGGGGGGGATCACTCATCTGAGTAGCTTGTGGGTGCATGTGGGCGGGGAGCAGTGTGAAGCAGTGTATTTATGGGTTGGACATACCACTTGTCATGTGTGTGGGAGTACATGTTGAAGGAGAGATAGCATGTAACCAGAGGGTTTCTGTGTGGGGGGGTACAACTCCAAAGCAGAAACGGGTAGGTAGGTGGAGATTGTGGGCAGACCTGCGTAGGTATGCAGACCTGTTGGCATGTGAAGGATCAGGGCTGGCAGAGTGTGGCCAGAGACACACATTTTCAAGGTCTGTGTCTTTGAGCCTGGAGAAGACTTGGGAGAGAACACCAGAATATGGGCAGAGGGTGACATGTGTGTGAAGGTAGTGTGTGCCAGAAGGCAGGTGGGGTGCAGCCTTCTATGGAGGCAGCACATATGCATGTTGGTGCCTGTGCATTCCTTTTTCCCCCAAATATGGCAGAGAGAAGGTGTGAGTGCCTATGTGTGTGTGCAAGCCTGTGGACATGAACATGTGTGGGTCTGTGTGGAGGGAAAACTGTGAGACATTCTTAGAATGTAGAAGGTGGCAGAAGGTACCTGAGTGTGTAGGTGAGGTGTGGGACCGACAACATCTGAGGTGGTGTGTGCAGCCCGCATGTGGCAGGTGTGTGTGGGCATACTCAGTGCATGTGTGTGTGTGTGTGCCTGCCTGTGTGTGGGTGTGTAAATGCTTTTCTGGGGTGGATTCACACGGGAGTGTGGGTGTTTCTCAGGTATGGTTTCAACCTGTCCCTCATACCCTGCCCTTCCCCGGTTATCAGCTTGGAGGACTGGGGTTCACGCCCACCCAGCTTTACTGCTCTTACATGTCACTCACTGCCACTCTCCCAAGCTAGCATGGGGGTGCAGTCTCAGCTCCGCTCCAGCGGTAGAGAGGAAGGGATAAGCCGGGTTCTGGAGACCTCCACCACCAAACATGGCTGCCCCCATCTCTGGGAAGACCCCGAGGAGAGGACCGCTGGGGCAAGAGTAGGTGCCCACCCATGAAGTCTGCGTACACTGCACCCTGTGTGGGTGGGAGTGTCTGCCTTGACGTGTGTGGGGTGTAAATGTCTCCAGGGAGCTCCTCACTGAGAGCCCCAGGGATGGCAACACCCTGCTGCTCCACACCTGTCCCCACAAGTTACAAACTGGTTTATTATCATACAGCTGTTTCCAGATACCCCATCCCATTTTGTTTTATTTTGGGGTGGATCTGGTAGCACCCCCATGCTTATTTACCATAGGTTTCCCTATGCACAAAGCCACTGGCATTTGGCTGAACTTCACAACAGGCACGCACATGTTTTAGGGTGGAAAACTACGAGGAGACAAGAACTCAGGTGACACCCTGGGACAGGTAAGGGCCACACCCATATCCGTTGCCATGTGCCTGCCACCCAGGCAGCCCATGGGTTAATGTAGAACTGCCAGGCTCCAGAGCAGCTTAACTGACAGGCAAGTGTGGGTTGGATCTTCTGGAAGCTTTAAATAGAAGTACCTGTTTTTGAAGGCACAAGGTCCCCTCACTCTTAGTGGCTGGGCAAGGGGAGAGAAGGAAGTGGGAAGGGGGAGAAAAGGATATGACACTTCAGAAATCCCAGTGTGCTGTCATGGGGCTTGGGGAAGAGCTGGAAGCATGAGCTCTAGGAGCTGCTAGCAAATGCTCCTGGGGAAAGCCCGGATTCAGGCTTTCATCCAGAGAGGTCCCTCCCACTCCTTCTCACTCCCTACTCCTCTCCTCAGGCCAAAGTCAAGGCCAGAGGCAGCTCTTTCTAGCCAGGCACAGGCGAGCATGATGGGCACAGGTGAGCGTAATGCAGTGCGGTCCTTTTATACCTGAAGGAGTAGCCAGAGGTAGAGGTGAAGGAGAGCGAGAGGGAGGTGACAGAACTGCAATTGCTTGAACAGGAGGGATAGAAGGAAGATAAATACATAGCGGTGAAGCCACGCGCACCTATGCACATAGGCCACACATGTCCCACACACACACATACAGAGGACACAATTTTAACTTAATGGTAAAGAGCTTGGGCTCTGGAGTCAGACAGACCTGAGTGCCTGGCATCTTCAGACCCTCCCAGCCTCAACTACCTCATCTGTAAAATGGGGATAGTAACAGTACCCAACTACTGTGAGGCTTGCGTGAGATGATGTTCGTGAGATTATTAGCACACAGCTGGCCTGCAGTAGATGTCAAAGGTAAGACTTATCATCTAAACAAGCGACGGAGGACCCACTGAAAGAGAAAGAATGAGGATCGAAACATCACAGGCAGAGGAAGAGCTGCGGCCAGGCTGACCCTCCCAACACCAGGGGGTCTCCGTGCATCTCCACTCCTGCCCTGCATCCTGGTGACCCTTGCTGGGTCACCCACAGAGGAGGGCGGCCTGAGCCCCAGAGCCCAGCACCCTTGGCTTCTTGGCTGCAGCGCCCCCTGCTTGCCTCAAGCACTCTGGCCCTCTCCTCAGTGGGTGCATCTTTACTGTGCTCTCCGCCCCCACCCCTTGCTCTGTTCACGCCCGCTAGCTGAGGCCCCCCCCTTCGGCTCCATCTGCTGCAGATCTGTCCTGCCTGGCATTTGCAGAATTCCCGCTGCCTCTGCCACCTGTCAGGTGCCGGCTGCTCTGCAGACCCCCCTGAGAACAACCTAGAGCTCCCTGGAGGGATAACCCACCCCACCTTCTGTCCCACCACCACTCTTTCCATCAGATCTGACGAGGCAGGTGCAATCAGTGGGTCCTTGAGGCTCCACCATGCAAGGGATGTTGGGAGCAAGACATTCCAGAACTACATAGTGGAGAGGGAGGCACTGATTCTTCCTCCGCCTCTGTCCCCACAGGAGCCAAGCCAGAGCGGAGCATGGAGCTGCTGTCCACGCCCCACAGCATCGAGGTCAATAACATCACCTGTGACTCCTTCCGCATCTCCTGGGCCATGGAGAACAGTGACCTGGAGAGGGTCACCCATTACTTCATTGACCTCAACAAGAAGGAGAATAAGAACTCCAACAAGTTCAAGCACCGGGTGAGTGGGGGTGTCCAGAGCACCTCCCGCCGACACCAGCCTTGACGGAGGAGGATAGTGGAGTGCGTCGGGTGACAGGTGGGAGTCAGGCCTGGTTTACACCCAGTCCTGGTTCTACTGTGCAGTCTTGGGAAGTAACTTAGCCTCTCTGAACCCGAGTTCCATCTCTGGAGAAAAGAGGATGATGGGAATGCTAGCCCCAGAGGCTTGTAAGACACTCCAGTGAGGTAATGTTTGTGTAGAGTCTGGCTTGGGGCCTGGCCGGCGTACCCCAAACACCATCATCAGCGTCATGACTCGGGCTTCAGACAGTGGGAAAGCCCGGGGCGAGGCCAAAGACATCATCCCTGGGGTCCGAGGCAGGGAGCAGCCTTGTTGAACCGGTGGGCGACATGGGCTGGGGTGGGGGAGGAGCCCTGTTGGTCCTCAGGGACCCCCTCAGGCCCCTGATCCTCTCTGTCCTTGGCCCTCTGGCCTAGTGTTTGATGGGTTAGACAAGGACTGAGAGCCATCCAGTCACCAGCTGGGGTGTCCTTTCCTGGGTTAAAGCCCGTGGGGGCAGGTGGGAGGAAGGCTCAGACCTTCTCAGGCTGCCGGTGGGCGGGGGGAAGCAGGAGGAGGAGCCGGTTCCCACGACGACTGCACGCGTGGGTTACTCACCCTCTCTTTGGAACCGGCTCTCCAGATATGGGTGTCTTTTGGCAGGCCAGTTGCCACGGTGATGTGAGTGTTCACCACCACCCCCTTAGCCCTCCCCCC
The DNA here is from genome assembly GCA_032199065.1 of Smutsia gigantea. Classification (NCBI taxonomy): domain Eukaryota; kingdom Metazoa; phylum Chordata; class Mammalia; order Pholidota; family Manidae; genus Smutsia; species Smutsia gigantea. The sequence continues at coordinate 60,139 of JAVSCE010018455.1, read as the reverse complement.
AAAGAATAAGGCCTATTTTCCCTTCCTCCCCGGTTCTCAGCATTTGCGTTGCCGTGGAGACGCACTGCCGTGTACAGAGCTCCCAAAGGCTCCAGCACGAAGGTCTTGCCGCCCTCGACTTTTCGGCCTCCACCCCAGTGGCCTTTCTCCTCAGTTGCCAAGAGAACGGGCATGGGGGGGGTGGTTAAAGGGAAGGGCGGAGGCTGGGGGTGTCTATCTGGCCTTCCCATGGCCACTGTTTGCTTCTGCAGGAAAATGGTGGCTAGGCCACGGAGCCATTGAGTCCTTGAGACTCCAGCCCTCCTCAGGAGGAAGAGGGGCCAGTGGTGAGTGGGTGGTCTGGGAGAATGCCAACATTGGGTGTGACCCCCAGTCTGACCCTTGGCTCTCTGTCTGCACCCCATTTCTCAGGACGTCCCTACCAAGCTTGTGGCCAAGGCTGTGCCGCTGCCCATGACAGTGAGAGGCCACTGGTTCCTAAGCCCCCGCACAGAGTACAGCGTGGCCGTGCAGACTGCTGTGAAGCAGAGTGACGGGGAGTACCTGGTGTCTGGCTGGAGTGAGACGGTGGAGTTCTGCACTGGGGGTGAGGCCCTGCTGTCCCCTGCTTTGGCACATCTGGTCTCATTATGATCAGGAAGGGGCTCCATCATAGCTCAGCTGACACTTACGAACACCTGCTGTACACAGACACCATGTGCCGGCCGTGGGGGGCCGCGGTGCACGTGGATGAGACCCACCCCTATCCCCAAGAAGCCTGCAGTCTGACTGCAGGAGAGGGATGTGAGCGCCACAAATCATGTTGACAATACCACTCCCATAAGGGGATGGAGTTACTTTTCTGGCTTGGGTGAAGCATATTTTTGAATTGTGGTAAAATACACTTAACCTTTAGTGGCCTAACCATTCTGAAGTGTACAGTTCAGTACTATTAAGTACATTCATATTGCTGTGCGACTGATTGCCAGTACATTTTCATCTTCTCAAACTGAAACTTTATAGCCATCAAACAGTGACTCCTCCTCTACCCCTCACTCCACCCCTGGCAGCTACCATTCTACCTTTACTGTAAATATGACACCTCTCTGTACCCCTTGTAGGGGGGATCACACAGTACTTGTCCTTTCAGTGACTGGCTTAATTCACTTAGCATAATGTCATCAAGGTTCATCCACGTTGTAGCAGGTGTCAGAATTCCTTTCCTTTTTAAGGCTGAATAATATCCCATTGTATGTGTAGACCCCATTTCGTTTATCAGTCAGGGGCTGATGGACACTTTGTAGGGCCATCACCCTTTACTTGTCTTGAGCCTCCACTTAGCCTAGGAAGAGGAGCCCTAGTCAATGGTCCTGCAATCTCTCTTAGCAGAACTTAGCTTGCAAATTCTAACATGAACCAATACCAGGCTTATGTGTACTTGGTCACTGATGACCCAGGATCTGTCCCATAATATTCCATTCTCCTGGTGTCCACAGTGAGACCTGCTCCAGATGGCCCTCTGTCCCAGGAAGGGGCAGGGAACATTCTGAGCCCTAGGCCTCAAGGCTGCTGGCTCCATCCTCTGCCGAGGTCTGTGGCCCATGTCTCCTGGAGCTGCTGGTCTCCTCTGAGTGGTGCTTTTTCTCAGCTTGGCTGCAAAACTCCCCTCTCAAAGGAGCTCTTGCTCTTGTGGGGAAAGGCTCTTGGTTTACCCCAGAACTCCACATGTAGTGGGAGTCTAATTCAAACTGGGGAGCCAGGGATGGCTGCAGTCCAGTCCACAGTCCTCTTGCCAGACACAGCACCCTGGCCAGGGCTACATCAGCAGGGAAGAAAGGAAGAGCACCTTTTTCTCATTTGTGCGAAGGCACTGTCTAAGCTAGCAGCAGCCCTGCCTGGGCCCAGGCCCAGCCTCTGGCCCTGGTCCTGGGGCGGCAGGGGCTGGGGGAGAGTTTGTCCCATTTTGCGATCCAGTTCCCAGCCTTCCCTGCCTCTCCTGCAATTCCCTGGACAACCCCTGGAAGCAGAGTCACTGCCCTGACCCTGGTCTGCTAAACATTCATTTCAATTGTCTGCAGGCTCTTCATGAGTCCTCTACTCTTAATTACAACTGGCTCCCATGGGAGAGCTGTGAGCAGCCTCCTACTTGCTGGAGTTGGGGGTTTCTCCCTAAAGGACCTCAAGGTCTCCCCTCTCAATCCTTTTGCCTGCTGGCCTTCTTTTCACATGAAAACGGCCTGGGATTACAAGCCGTGGGCCCCCTAGCGTGATAGTACAACAGCATGATTGCAGCGCCCCACCTCTTTCTGATGCAGAGAGCCCTGAGCCTTTGGCAATGAGGGCGCCTAGGTGACAGGAACAGAGAGCATCCAGCTTTTGTGTTCCCAGCCAGACTAGCTGGCCCAGTCCTGTTCTGTTCAAGTTGCTGTGATTGGTCTCCCCCAGTGCTCTGGGGACAGAGGTGGTCTGGTGTTCACGGTGTGCTTTGGGTGAGTGGACAGGGAGGAGAGGCTGGCCTTGCCTGACTCTTGGCTCACCCACCTGGACTCTTGCAGATTATGCCAAGGAGCACCTGGCCCAGCTGCAGGAGAAAGCAGAGCAGATCGCGGGGCGCATGCTCCGCTTCTCTGTCTTCTACCGCAACCATCACAAGGAGTACTTCCAGCATGCCAGGTACACAGGGGCCCCTGGCCAGGCCCACCAGGTCTCTCGTTCCTCCTCCAGTTCTGCCTGCGTCCACCCTGCTTCCTGAGGTCCATCCCACCTTGTTGCTTGCCTCCGGAGCCTCCATGCCCTCCTAACACAGGCTGGCTCTGAGGGGACATCTGGCTGCTTGGGATCAGGCTCCAGGCAGGAGAGGGCTGTCACGATGGGACTGCCTTGGGGAACGAGGTCCTGGGTTTGACGCTCCTTTGGGGCAGCTCCTCTCCTTGGGTTCTAGTGTTGTGGTCAGCTATCTCGCCAGGTCAGGCCCTGGGCTCCCAGAGGGGTGGTGAGGGGAGCCCAGAATGAAAGGGTTCTGAACATGAAGGGTGTGGCTTTCAAACTGTGCTGGGGAGCCTGGAGGCTCCAGGGAGGCGGCTGGAGTACCCCATATGGTGGTATACTGTTGTTGAGGGGTTGTCAAGGGAATCAGAGGATGTGGGCTCGTGTGCCCATGCCTATCATTCACCCAGGGCAGCCTCCATTTTATTGCCTGTGGACTGCCTGTTTATAATTTCCTTTGGGGAACAAAAGAGACAGGTACTGCAGTTCAAAAGTATTTGAACCAATTGATGATCTGATCCAACACCCTCAGCTTACAGATGGCGAGCCCAAGGTCCAGAGAGCCGGCAAGTCACTTAGTCACTTAGGATAGCCAGGCCCAGGGCAGAGGGAGGCTGGACCCGGGGCTGCCCGTCCGTCCTGTGCCTGCTGGTCCTGCAAGTCCATGTCCTTGTAGAGCTGGGCCAAGGCCAGCCACCACTATTACTGGCTTTATCATTGCATTTAGCTGGGGCAGGGCCTTCTGACCCTACCCACAGGCAGCAGGGACCGAGGGGGTCTTTGGTGTTTGCGCTAAAGAAGAGAGGCAGTGCGGTGAGAGAGGCAGTCTGGGCTCCTCTATCAGCAAGCAAGAGACAGGGAGCGGCCACACATGCCAGGATACAAAGGTGAATAAAGGCAGAACCCCCCCCATGCAACCTCAGGATCTGTCAGGGGAACAGTGCAGACAGATTAAATGTAATAAGTATGTGTGATGTTGAGTGAAATTCGGTGACCTGTACATAGTAGCTAGTCAAAATTTTATTGAATGTGAGTGCCTCTTGTTCCCAGAAGGTTTTAGAGAGGGACCCCTGTGCTAAGCTTTGAAGGATGCTTACAAGTTTGCCAGGCCACGTGGAGAAAGGTGGGAAGGGCAGTACGGGCAGCAGGAAGAGCACTGCAAAGGCACAGAGGCAGGAGAGAGCCGGGACAGGGTTCACGTGGGGCGGGAGGGTGGTACCTGTGGGGTGGGGGGGTGTAGGAGTTGGGGCCAGAAGGACCAGCTCTCGACCTTGCTTTTCTCTCAGGCCCCATCAAAGGGCTTCATCAAAGCCCCAAAAGCTGGGGAGTGGCAGGGTCAGGCCTCTCCTCCACGAAGGAGCAGGCTGGATCAGCCCATCTCCAGGGCCCTCCCTGCTCTTGCATTATGGAAAGTTCTATTTGTGATTGGTGGAGGTGGCAGCTGGTGGGAGAGTTGGGAGCTGGGCTGTCTCCCTTCTCAAGCACACTTAGCAGCCAGGCCTCAGCTTCCTAACCAGCGGCATTTTCTCTTGCCTTTGTTATTTTTCCCGGGTGGGCAGGACCCACTGTGGGAACATGCTGCAGCCTTACCTGAAGGACAACAGTGGCAGCCACGGCTCCCCGACCAGTGGCATGCTCCACGGCGTCTTCTTCAGCTGCAACACTGAGTTCAACACAGGCCAGCCTCCACAGGACTCCCCCTACGGCCGCTGGCGCTTCCAGATCCCCGCCCAGCGCCTTTTCAACCCCAGCACCAACCTGTACTTTGCGGACTTCTACTGTATGTACACAGCCTACCACTATGCCATCCTGGTACTAGCCCCCAAGGGCTCCCTGGGGGACCGCTTCTGCCGTGACCGCCTGCCCCTCCTGGACATTGCCTGCAACAAGTTCCTGACCTGCAGTGTGGAGGATGGGGAGCTGGTCTTCCGCCATGCCCAGGACCTCATCCTGGAGATCATCTACACCGAGCCCGTTGACCTGTCCCTGGGCACCCTGGGGGAGATCAGTGGGCACCAGCTCATGAGCCTGTCCACTGCCGATGCCAAGAAAGACCCCAGTTGCAAGACTTGCAACATCAGTGTGGGCCGCTAGGGACTTCTGGGGAGTTGTGGGGCTAGGGAGAGGTGACATGCAGGGTGGCAATGGATGGCATAGGTTCAGGGAGCTGGCCTTCTCTCCCCTGCCCCCCTGCTCCCTCCATGCCATTGGTCTCCCCTCCCCCACCCCTTGGCATTAGAGGCAGCAGAGGCTAGTCGCTTGGTGTGGCCCATCCATGCCTGGTGGTCTTGGAAAGGCTTCTTAGCCTTGGTGGTTTGGTGGGAGGGGTTGGATTTCTGGAGACTTCCTCTTTCCTCTGGTTTCCTTGCCCTACTGTTTTCTTGCTTCATCCCAGGCCTCCATCTCATGGAGACTTGCAACCTCTGGCTCTCCCAGGGAAGCCTCTCCAGGCCCAAGCCCACATGTAGCTTGCCTGCCTCCAGAGGCAGTCCAGAGAGCAGTGGGGTGCTCTTCCTCAGCCCTGCCCACCCGCTCGGGGCCAGCTGCAGACACCTCTCTGTGCTCAGTCCCCAGGCCTGGCCCTTTCTCTCTATAAATAGTCTCCTGCACTGCTGTGCCCCCTGCCGCTCCTCGCCCCACAGCACCCTCTTCCTGCATGGGGAGAGCTGTCCCGCCCCTTCCCTACCCGTCCTCTAGAAAGGGGCCCTCCTTTTTCCCTTAGCTTTGGAGGCTCCAGGCTGTTGGGATTTTCCTTTCCTCTAACGGGAGATGACCCATACCCCTGAGTATCTTTTCCCTTGCTCAGAGTGCTGGGGTCTGAATGGCAGCCACTGGGGTCTAGGAGGGGGAAGAGACCCCTGAGACCCAGAGGTACCCCTTCCTCAGCCGGAAGTGGGCTGCCTCACGCCCTGAGGGGACTCAGTGTCCGCTGAGCCCTGGCATGCCCCCTTGGCTGTGCACTTCGCTGGCTTTCTCTGCCAGGTGCCATGAAGGCACTCTGCCTGTGTGCGATCTGGACTGTGGCCTCCCTGCCGTGGGCCCCACAACCCCACCGCTGGCACTGTCCAGGCTCCCCCAGGGAGCCCCTTCCCTGGGGAGTTCTTGGTGAAGGCTTTCCTGGGCCCCCCAGCATTTCACCTGTTTCCTACTTTTGTATGGGTCATGAGGGTGGTAAGGATGGACCCCTGAGACAAGCAGGCCAGGTGGGGTGATGGGGAGAACTGTCAGTAGGCAGGTAGCTGTTTGGGGGATGACCGTGAGGAGGTGATATCATGCAGAGACAGCCGGATTTCTGTGATGAAGGACAGAAGGGGCTGGCAGGCCAACAAGGCCAAATCTCAGTAAGGGGGCAGATGGGACAGCTGGTGGCCTCTTCCGTAGCCACAGGGAGAGGTGTGATCAGCTGTTTGTGTGGTACGGATCAGGTCTGGGGGCCCTGGGAGATGCAGGGAGAGGACATGGGCCTCCAGGCCCTTTAGCCCTGTGCTGACAGTGTTGCTGTGGGGTGGCCCGCTGCCCGCCCCTGGCCCCATCTGCCCTGGGCTGGGGGCACACCCGCCCGTGCTGTGCTTGCCGTGTGTATCAATAAACCGCCATGGCCTGAGAGCTCCGCCTCTCCTTGGGCTCCGGGAGGGGTGGGTGGGCAAGTTGTACAATCGCAGAGCAGCTCAAAGGGGAGACGCCTCCCCAGAACAGGCCACCTGCAGTCGTCCTCAGGGGTGTTCCAAATCTCACTATGGGAGGCAGCACTCAAAAAGCAGGGCCATAGCTCCGGCTCGGAAGGGACTGTGAAGGTCATCTGGTTCTACCCTGCACTTCACAGACGGGGAGCCCGAGGCCTCTTAGAGGAGAACCTGCAGTGATCTGGAGGCCTAATCAAGGTCCCCAGCCCCCATTTGAAACCCTTCCCACTGTGGCAGCCTGCCATTGCATCAGACCCGGGTGCCCGTGAATTTCGCTCCCCCAGAGCCCGATTGTCCCCTCCCCGGCTGGGCTGCTCACTTGCAGATCTGAGTCACCTCTGCGTCTGTTATTATGGACTTATTAAAATGATCCTCTGCGGGAGTAGAAAAGCTCCAGAAAAATTAGAGTCACCTCATTGACATTGCCTGGCTCAAGACCAAACACATGTGTCATCCAGAGCTTGGAGCAGGTCTCCATGGGTGAGGAAGGATAGCTGAAGGGTGAACACCACTTTCTGAGGGCCTACTATGTGCCAGGTATCAGACCAGGTGCTTTCACACACATCAGCTCTTTTAGTCTTCACTGTGGCCCTGCACTGTATTATTCCCCTTTAAGAGAAGAAGAAACTGAGATGCAAAGAAGTAAAAGGCTTGCCCATGTCTTGCAGCCTGTAGGTGACAGTGCCCAAGATTTGATTCAGAAGCTGGAATCTGCCCATTACACTGCTCTGTCTCCCCTCGTCTGTGCCAGGGGCCACCTGGGACAGTCAGACATGGAAGGGGCCCTCCCAAGGGTCCCCACCTCCTGGGGAGAACCAAGCCCCTGCCTAGTTCCTGAGTAACGCCAGGGGGTGCTGTGGAGTTGCAAATGCCAAGGAGGCTCATTTGAAAAGCATCGTGGGTGGCACTGGAGTCCAGAATTCCAAGGATGGGGGTGACCCTCAGGGTCCATCATTCTGCCTCTGGGCAGGAGCCCCCACCCCACTAGCTGAGGGGTTTTCAGAGTCCTCCAGAGACAGTCCTTCAGTATCCCTTTTATGAATGAATCCTCTGGATTTCTTAGGAGGAGAGATTGGCTCCCGGTGTCTTCTTAGTGGGGGGTGAGGGTGGCAGCCTGAGGGGTGGGGTGGGGGCAGGGCTGCAGGCAATTTCCTCCAGAGAGCCTGCTCCTTCTTTTCTCTCCAGATGGCTGCTCTGCAGCACATGGCCAGCCCTGGGCTGCTCAAGGTGCCCGTCAGACTGAGCTGGGAGTCTGCCCTGGGGTCCCTTCCGGCCTGTTTCCTGCAAATCAGACCTTGGGAGAAGCCTCTGTGTGAGTGTACACACTCATGCAAACACACACACTGACTCCCTGGACGGGATTTAGAAGACAGGCTAGGCAGCCACAGACAGCCACAGGGTGAGGGACAACCTTGAACTTCAGCTGCCGCTGTCCAGTGAGGGGGCACTGAGATAGCTCTGCTCCAGTGCACGCAGGGAGGGAAAACGAGGTGATGGCCACCAATGGGGCATCTCTGGGTTACAGGTGGGGTGTTTTTCTGTGATGGCACCAACATGCAGACACACCCAACACATAATATGGCCCCATGTACTAATGACCACCCCCACACACACACACACACTCCTCTGCTCAGATATATATCCACACTTCCCCTTCTGTTCCTTTCCTTCTGGGCCAGCACCTTTCTTTTAATCCTGGATGGCTGACAGTCGCCGCCAAGGTAGTGGGGGCCAGCTCTTGGACACCGTTTTGTCTGGCTTCAGTACATGTTTCTGCTCCATGTTAGGAAAAGAGGTGGCTTGGATCCCAAGGAAAGGGGTGAGAAGGGACCATTCCTCCAATTGCAGAAAGGCCTTCGGGAAGCTGAGCTGAGGTGCTTGGCCATAAAAGAGTTTGGCCACGGCATCTGGAGGAGATTGGAACCAGATGTTCCTGGGATGGGGGTAGGGAGGATGTGGGGCTGTTGGGGGGCTGAAGCAGAGAAGCAGGCTGGTCTGCAGGAGACTGGGTTGGGGGCCCTCATGGTTCTCTGCGGAAAACATCTGGCTGCAGCCTTCCCCACTCCCCAAATCAGGCACTACTATTTTTGCAAACTGGAGCAGCAAATCTTTTCATGGATTCTAGAATGAGCCTTGTGTGTAGTGACAGTCAGGCACAGGGTGTGACTTGGGAGGTGCCCAGAAAGGCTACCAGCTAGCCGGAAATATGTCTCCTGCTGCCCAGCAAGCCCCACCTTGCTGTGGGTGAAGCACTGTTCTCTCTGGCAGGAGTGGTTTTGCGCTAAGCTCCTGATGTCTGACTGGAAACCAGGGTCCCCCGAAGTTTCCTTTCCACATAGGAAGATGGTAGTCCAGGAACTGGAAATTTGGCAGAGCAAAGGACAAGAAGGCCCATCTCTGAAAAGCATCCTATTTGCCAGGTGCTGTGACAGGTTCTCTTCAAATGGTATCTCATATCTTCCTTGAAACCCTGTAAGGGTTTGCCTTCCACGTGTCTAGATGAAAAAACTAAGGCTCAGAGAGGTTAAATGACTCACTCAGGGGCACACAGCCATCAAATGGCAGAGCTTGTGCTCAAAACTGGCTATATTTGCGTTCAAGCTTGTGACATTGTCAGGACTGAGAAGCACATGGTGTTAGGGGGAGAAGGGAAAAGAGGAAAAGGAGGAGGGGGCGGAGCAGGGCGTGCAACTTTCCTGCAAGTGAGACAGCAGTTGGCCACCGCTGCTGAGGGCCCCCACCCTCTGGCTGCTTGGAGACTAGACCCTGCTTTCCCGGCTGCCTTTGCTGAGGCAGGAAGGGTGGCTGGGAAAAGGTAACGACAGGCTTGGGGAGCAGGGGCCCAGGGAGGGGACAGCAGGCCAACGCCACAGGGCAAAGCATGGTAGAGCCAGGGCTCCTGACTGCCGGGCAAATGCCTTTGTCCTGTCCTCTGGGGCTAGACAGGTGCTCCCAGAGGGAGGAGTCTGATGCTCTGGCAGACGAGGACGTCTCACCCTGGTTCCTGGGTTGAAAGCGCCATCTGGGACAGGTCCGTCCTTGCTCTGCTGCTGCTGGCCATGCACTCAGGACCCAGGGAGACCTCAGGGGCTCAGAGGCAGTTGGAGGAGCAAGGGTGCCTTCCTCTGATATGAAATCACCTGAGCTGGTGGGAGGCTATGGGGGCCTTGGTCTAGCCTGAAGCAGCCAGAGGGTGAGGGGTGGGCGGGGCCCGGGGTCCTGAGCGCACATTCATGATTAAGTTCTGGAATATGTATCCGTGGCCTGCAGCCAGCTACTAACAGCCTCCACCATGGGGAGGCAGCCTCTGAGGTGAGCCCCTGGAAGAGTGGGAGGGCACACCAGCAGGGGCGCCTGAGTAACTAGAAGGGTCCAAGTTCACAGTGGTGATAGTCTTGGGACAGGTGTTGGGGTGGCTCACGGGTCAACCCTGAGCCCTCTTGTTCAGAGGCCCTGTTCCAGCTGGAAGACCGGGTACTGTCTGTGGCTGGATAGGGTTCTCTCCTGGCTCCTTCCCGACATGCAGTTTGTAAACTGGGAATGTGGTCCTGAGTTTCAGAGGAACCTGGAGGGCTGGTGAAGAGCTGTGACCACTGACCACAGATGGTGCTACAGAGGAGCTACAGCCAAGTGGGTTGGCAAAGTGGGTGAAGGGCCCAGGTGGCTCCAACGGTTTGGGGTCTCCCCATTTTGCTCATGGCTCTCTAGGCTGTTCCAACCACCTCTGTCAGAAGAGGTAGTAGAGGCACGGAGGGGTGGCTCTGACACCACAGCCTGTGACCTCACTGAAGCCGTAAGCAGCAACCCCGCCCTCTCCCCGCCAACCCCGCCCTCTCCCCGCCAACCCCGCCTTCTCCCCGCCAACCCCGCCCTCTCCCCGCCAACCCCGCCCTCTCCCTCCCAAACCCCGCCCTCTCCCCCCCAACCCCGCCAGCCTCTCCTCCCTCTCAGGGCTCTAAGGCCTCACCTGCAGTTACTGTTGGAGCAGGCTGACTTCCTACGAGAGGGTCGCGCATGCACATCAGATACTAGCAGTGTGTCTGCTTTCCATTACTGCTTTCTGCATAAAGAGCCGGTATGGGGTGCACCATGCCGCGCTGCTCCCTGGGGACCAGCTGTCCCTGTAGCAGCAAGGAGCTCGGGGCCAGTAATAGCCCTCCAGTCCCACCGAAGGCTCTCAGGGAGTCCCAGGGCTTGGAGCAGGCTGCCCCACTCTCTCTGCATCTAGGAGCAGCCAGCCTAGGCATAAGCACCTGGGTCCCTTCTTGGCTTTCTCTCCCTGTTAGATCCACATAGAGAAAGGGGAAGGAGGCTCCTTTGAAGGGAAGGAGCAGGGATGTGGTTTCTCCTTGCCTGGCCTCCCGGAGATGGAGACAGGCATGTGCCTCACTGCTGGCTGGTGAGGGAGGAGGCAATGGCAGCGAGGAGGCCAGACAAGACCCAGCCTTGGCTGGCCTTGGGCGAGGGGGTCAGAGCTGACATGTTTACTCAGAGGCTGATGAGTGTCTGGCACTTGTGTCCATGAGAAAAGAAGGACCTACCGGGCCAGCACTCGGTGTCGGACCCTTAGGAAGGTGGGCGCTGGCAGATGACAGTTTTCTGGCCCCTGCTGAGCTACCCTAGCTGGGCACCCCCGCAGCCCACCTGCCCCTTGCCCAGACACAAAGCCAGAACACCTGCACAGACACCTGTCCTCTTTTACAGACTTCCTTTCCCCCCACCAAACAGCCTCTTCACAGAATGTTCCACCCCTCCCATTGTGTGGGAGGGCTCTGAGCAGTGTGCCCATGGAGTGAGCCTTCAGGCTGTCCTGTGTGAGGTGCCTGTGTGTGTGGAAATCACACCCTCAGGGGTCCTGGAATGGAGGGAAGGAAGGGCAGCCAGTGAGGCCCGGTGTCCTGGCTGTGGGCTGTCCCCCGACCTAGTAAGCCTGCACATCTGGAATGAGACACCTCCTTTCCCCATGTCCCAGACGGCATCTGGCACAGGACACTGGCTGTAACACTTTCAGTTTATTGGCTGGGGTGCCCTGACGTGGCTGACCAGCCACTGGGCCCGAGAGAAGCCCTGTCTTGTTTCCCCACCCCCCTTCCCTTCATCTCCCCACTGTGGCTCCTTTGGGACATGAATGGACACTCATACCCCAGGAAACGGGGAAGTGGGGTCTTAAAACCAAACTGAGGTTGGAGAAGGGGTGGGAAATGCACATTACAATGAAGATATGCCACCGGCTATACACAATGCAGCGCCTAACAAGGGCCAGGGCAGGTGAGCAGGTCCTGCTGACAGACCCCCTCCCCGCCAACCCACTTGGACCAGGCCCCCAGGGAGGAATGGCCACTTCAAGTGTTTCAGTGAAAGCTCTGGCGTTGCGGCTCTGCCCCTCGCTGTGGTGGGGGCAAGGGAGGCCGGGGAGGTGGCTCAGGAGGAAGTTCAGTCCCCTGCCTCCTGAGGACAGCCTCACCTGGACCACCGGCCCTGCAGGCCGGCACTGGGGAGGATGGGGGCAGCAGGGACCAGGGTGCCCACCTTCTGCCCACTCCCGCACCCCCGCTGTCCAGTCCCAGTGGCCGAGGGCAGCAGGCTCCCGCCTGCCCAGTGGGAGGGCAGCGCTCACTTCCTGCTGTGCAGCGTGTCCTGGAACTTGGTGCTGGTGTAACGCAGGTGGAAGCCTTTCTTGGCGATGGTGTCATCCGAGTGGAATTTCACCAGAACGGAATCTCCCGCTGAGTACACCTCCTCGGGAGGCTGGCAGAGGAAAGGAATGGGCGTGAAGCTGGGGGGGGCTGGGCTGCTGGTTTTCCTTCCCCCAGGCCCCTGCTCTAAGGAAGGGCCTTCCAGACACCCGAAGTGGGAGGGAGACTCTAGCTAGCAGAGTCTGGAGGAGTGCCTGGAGGAGTGGGGAAGGCAGGGAAGCAGAAGCGTGCCTTAAGTTCAGCATCACACTTCCATTTTAAACCCAGCCTGCCAGGAGCAAGCAAGTGCTATTTGCTCTCCAAGCCTAGAAGGGCTGGTCAGGGGGCAAAGGAGACGATGGCGGTGAAAGGCTTTGCACAGGGAGGTTTCCCAAATGGTTGCCTTCCCGCTGTCCCAGGCGGCTCTTAGAGGAGACAGGACAGCTGGGTCTCCCAGATGTGGAGTCATTCCTCCCCTGCCCTCCCCTGGTTCTGGCCACGGTCAGCTCCAGGTGATGTCCCTTCCTAGGCTCCTGCTGGCCCCTCTTCACGTCTGTGTGCAGGCCCTCAGACGGAGAGCTGCACACATGCCCTGGCTCTCAAGGTGAGAAGGGATCGTTTCCAAGAACCATGGGGACATTTCCAGTAACCATGCCAGGAAGCCCTGACGGGATTGGGTTCCTTCGCCAGGCCTTCTCTCGTTAGCTCCAGCCTGGTGGAAGTCTTTGGAAGAAGCCACTTGGGGACACCGATATGGTGCATGGCTTACCACAATGTGCCAGGTCAAGGGAGTTACACAGGGCAAAGGGGGAGGAGGTATTAGCTTGGTATCAGGGGATTCCAGAGCGGCTGAGCCAGGCCAGCAAGGGGGCTGTGGGCTCCGCTCCCCCCTGCTCCACCTCCCTGCCTCCTACCTTGTCTCAGTCCTACCCAGCTCTGGCCATTCAACACAGGCTGTTGCTCTGATCCAAAGGGGAGATTCGGCTGGCCAATGCTGGGTCCAGCAGCTGGGGTGCCCAAGCTGCCCCAGGGCCATGAGAGTGGAGAGGGTTCAGGGAGGTGAGGAGGAAGTGTATGCCTGAGTGTGCATGTAAGTGTGAGTACATGTGCAAAAGCGTGTGCCCATATGTGATGGGGACGGGAAGACAGTGTTCTCTGAAGGAGGAAAGGATTCAAAAAAACAAAAGAAGCCACAAGCTCTGACTGGGAGGAAAACAAATCCACCTTTGTGGGCTTCCTGTGGCCTTGTTAAAAATCCCATCAAACAAAATTTTGCCCACAGCTTCTGAATGTGCCATCTTATAGACCAAGAGGCAATGCTCAGCCTCTGCTTGGACAGCAGCACCAACGGCTTTGGGACCAGCTGGCTTCTCACCAAGAAGAGCAACTGGCAGCAGAAGTGAAGAGGGTGTTTTTAAGGCTCACCCAGAGTGACTGGTTTGTGTGGCCCGGCCTCTGCCCCCTACTCTGGGCCCTGAAAAGCTGCCTTGGGACTGAGGCAAGGGGATAAGGGGGGCAGAGAGAATGCCATCCTCCTTCCAATGCAAGCTACCAGTAGGCCTGGCCAAACAGGTGCTGAGCAGGTGTGGGGCAAGGTAGGGCCTGTCCCAGAGGCTGCAGAAGCTCTGTGTTGACCAAAAGGGACCAGGTTTCCTGGTGGGGGTGGCCCAGGGCAGCGCAGGCCTCCGTGAGCAGCCACCCACCAGGCTGGGTCCCCTGGATCCTGAAAGGGGAATGGGGTGTAGGGCTCACCCCTGAACCGCAGTAGCGCCCCAGCCTGGGGGCTGTGCTGTCGTAGCCATCGAAGAGCTCCATGTAGTCGTAGCCACAGTCTGTTTCCTCCTCCACCTCAAAAGTCTGGAATACCAGCTCCACACCGTAGCCTTCCTCCGCCACGATGACCCACTCACAGTCTGCTCCCCCGGGGTAGTTGTTATCGCCAAACTGGGCGTGGGAGTAAAGATCCTTGGTCTTCACCTCTGCCCGCACCTGGCCTCCACACTCTGGGGGGACAAGATTGGTCACCACTCCCTGAGCATGGCCATGGCCAGGCACTGTGCCTTATCACCTTGAACCTTCCTGGCTAGGTGGAGGCCATGGGAGATGCCGCACGGCAAGTGATGGGTGGGCTTGGACCTGTTAGGAGACTGGCTCAGAACAAGTGCTCTGCTGCTCTCCCTCTGGGTAAATGCGCACAGAGGCCCCAGGGCATGCCTGTGCGGTGTGGGGAGGGAGCGGGGCTGGGGATTGGGGGAGGCAGCTCTCAGCAGAGCAACTGGGGAAGGCAGGCTTGTTGTAAGATAACATTGCTAATTTTCTCTAGCTGATGGCTTTCATGGAAGCATGGGGCCCTGTGTTGCCAGAGCTTCCATTCATAAGAGAGAGGACCCACATCTGGGTTTTACGCGAAAACTCCTGATTTTTAAATGTTGGCTCCCCACGTTCTTAAAAAACACAGTGTGGGCCAAACATAGCAGGTCAGAGGGCCAGATGGAGTTCTGGGGCTCCAGTTTGTGAGCTGGTGCTGGGAGGGTGCAAATGAGAGCATGCAGGGCAGGGCCATTAGCTGCTACCCTCCTCCTACGCCCTCTGGCCTCTGGGAGACCTGGTGCTCATGGCTCCCTGGAGGGGACTGGGCGGGGCCTGGGTCAGGGACTGAGTTCAAAGGGAAGAGGGGAAGTTCTGGGGACTCCCCAGAACATGGCTCAAGACCTATGAGTAGCCTGTGAAGCCTGCAGCTGACAGTCTGGCCTGCCATCCCAGGCCTCCCAGCTGGGCTCCAGCCTTTCTTTGCAGCTGCATCCTTCCCACTTCTCTGCTGTCCTCACACACCCATTGCTCACGCCAAAGGAAATGACCTGTGGTCACCTGTGCACACTCAGAGCTGCCCAGGCTCCTCCTCTTGCTGGAATGACCCCACCAGCTCACAGTCAGAGCTAGGCCCTTATCACGTGCAGCTCATGTGGCCATTATCAGCTACCAGCACTGCCCTGTCTCACTCCTGGACGGTCCCAGGTCGGGCTGGGGGAAGGGCCCAGGTCTGAGTCATTGCCACGTGCCCCTCCAAGTCTACTTATATTGGGCCAGAGCTCAGTAAATGGTTGTTGAATAACGTTTGCCTCGCTCATTTTTGTGATCTGCACTTAGAACACTGCCTCATGCATGTGATGTGTTAAATATCTGTAGGATGAGTGAAGGAATGAATATGTGGGTGGAATGTGGGCAGGCTGCTGCACAGACAAGGGACCTAACACTGGGGAGTGGGGGTTCCCTCTCCGGCCCTACCCACTGTCATCACTGGCCTGTTTCCTGACTTCACAGCCCCTAATCAGGATCCCCCAGCCTCGCCCTTCGGCACTCACTCTGCTCCCCTGCGTGGCCCTCAGAACCCAGGCCACAGGCTCGGCCTGTCTGTGCCGCACAGCCCCTTGTAAGCCCCCCACCCTAAGCCCAGGGCCTGTCTTTGAGACCCCAGGATCAGCAGATGCTCCCAGAACAACGGCGGCAGGAGGACACTGGCTGCCCAGCGGCCTGGCCGAGGCGGGCCTCACCTGTGGAGTGGGATGCCTGGAAGCCCTTCCTCTGGACCGAGCTATCAGAGTAGAAGCGCAGGAACATACGGCTGCCTGTGGCCAGGACGGGCTCGGGCTTCTTGCTCCCACAGAAGCGGCCCAGGACAGGGGCCTTGGCGTCACGCCCATCATATACTTCCAGGTGGTCATAGGCACATTCAGGCTGGGACTCGATGTCCATCTCCATGAAGGTCTGCGGGGCATGAGGGAGAAGAATTAGGAATGTGGCTGGGCCAGGTGGGGTGGGCAGCAGCAGGCTCCAAGCCTAGGCCTCCCAACCCCGGCTCACAGGCACCAGGGGAAGTGACCACTGCTGGCAGACAGTGAGGGACAGCCTGGGAATGGGGTGAGGGCAGGTACACGCTCAGTGCATGCTGGGAAAGGGGCTTTGTCCAGTCAGACTGGGGTGCTCACAGGCATGGCAACCGTATGGGCTCAGCCAGACCACTAGCCTGCAGCCTACATCACTCTGGGGAGTGACTCTGAGTGACCCTCAAGGCTGACACGAAATAGGTACTGGCCAGATAGTATGGAGGAGCAGGGTGCCCCTGCAGGCCGGGGAACGGGCACCTTACCAGCTTGACCCGGTGCCCCGGGGTGCTGGAGACAGCCCAGGTGCACTCCTTCTTGCTGGGGTATTTGTCAGGCCAGTTAGGGCTGGTGATGGTGCCACTGGTGGATGTCACCTTGTGGTCACAGCCGGCTGTGGGGAAGTGAGTGAGGGGAAGGGGCTCAGCAGGGCCCCCAGTGCTCCAAGGCACCCTGTAAAGAAAGAAAGAAAGCCCTTCCCTCCTGCCCTCTTGTCTTCTTTCTCTCGTCCCACTTCAGATCTGACTGAAGGCACCTTCTCTGTTCAGTTACACGCGCCAGGGAAAGTCTAGCTGCTTAGTTCCAAGCAAGGCCCCACCTGGCAGCATCCATGGACACTTCCCTCCCAGGTGTCCGGGTAGACCCTGGACCTGTGAGGCCCTCTGGCCACACCACCTCTGCCCTCACGATGCTGTCGCCCTCTGCTCTCCCACCATGCGGCCACCTTCACAGCAGACTCAGTTCTCTCCAGTCCCTGCTGCCACCATCCTCGGTGACGTCAGCAGACCCGCTGGCCGCTCCATCCCCGACCTCAGCCTCTGCTTCTTACCTCCTTCCTCTTGAGGCATGCTCACTCAGGACCTCGCCCTGGGCTTTGTCATCATCCTTTCTGTGGCTGCCTCCTGTTCTTCCAGGGAGCTCCGGCCCTCATTCTCCCTGCAACCCTCTGCACCTCTGAAAGCCCTCCATGGCTTCTGTCTTTCCGGTTTTGCCCAATGTTCCCTCCTCGGTTGACTTGCTTCCCTGTCCAGCTGGGCTACATGGCTGATCCCCCCAACGGCTCACTGGCATGCCATCCTTCCACTGTGCCACCTTGGAAACCCCATCTATGGTCCCCAATGGTCACTGGGCCCCAAATCACTTGATGCTCTTAGATTTGTCCTTCACCAGCTCTCTTCACCTCCTCAGCCACGGCTCCAAGCCTTCAACTCTCTCCTCACCTCCCAGACCTCCCTCCCAGCAGACCACCTCACCTCCTGCTGCCTGAGAAAATCAGGGCCTCAAATATGAACAACTTCAGCTTTCCGACCCCTATGTGCAAAATCACCTTCCCTGCCTCTAACTCCTCTCCTTTTCTCGTCTCAGAGAAGGTGCCCTCCTCTCTGACAGGAACAGGTTTTCCCTGTTGAGCTGGGGCTCACTGCTGCCCACCACATGGGAACCCTTGTACCACAAACTGCCCACCCTCTTTCTCTGCTAACTCTGCCAGCCTGTGTAGCTTCCTAAGCTTTGCCCATCTTAAAACACTGCTCCCGGCCAGCTGCTGCCCAGCCTCTTTCCTTTCCCTCTCAGCTAACCTTCATTCTTGCTATCACCACATTCTCTCTAGTCACAGCTCCTGAACCCACTACAATCCGCCTTCTGCCTATGAAAAGGTGGCCTTATAAATATAAAAGCCCGTGCTCATGGTTCATTACTCCCCAGTGTTACGGGTCCTTGTGGGAACCGGGGCAGCCAGCGCACTACTAGTCTGGGAAGAGGGATGGGGCACAGGCCACACAGCTGTGCCTCCAGTCAGAGGCTCATGGGATGAGCGCACAGCCACGAGTCCCAGAGAGGGGCAGCGGCCCAGAAGGCAGCCCCAGGGGAGTCAGGCAGAGCTCTTGGCCTTACACATCTACCTTGTGGGCTGTTTCCATCACCCATCTGTGGTTTCCCAGGGCCACACTCACTGCAGCTCCTATGTGTACACTGGACTTCCATGCCCTCTAGTTTCTCTCCCCAGCTAGACTGCAGTCTGTGTGGGAGTAGAGGGCTCCTCTCTGGAATCTGCTGCAGGACTCTGCACGGTACTGGAGCCTCTGCGGGTTTTCAGGAGATGCTGACTGATTTATTATTAGCCTATCACCTGAGTCAAGAACGGTGCGTGCTCCTAAAGTGAATTGGAGCTATGTACAGACCATCTTCCCAAGGAGTTTCACCCGTCCCCTGGCTATCTTGATGCTGAGGTTGAGGGTTCTTTAGCTCTTCTTTTCATGGAGTACAGAGATGGGACACAGTTTAAACAATGGCAGAATAAGGTCCCCGTTAGCTAAAAGATGTGGGGGTGACATGAGGCAGGAGCTCCGTATGTGGGGAGGCTGAAGTGATCGGGTTGGAAGCCCTTGAGAGTCTGCTGGGTTACAGAGGAGCGCATCAGCTCTGTTCACTCTGGCCAGCAGTTTATTTATTTATATTTTGGTTGCCCACTTAATAATGCTGAGAATAGGTGTTCACCAGGCACTGTGCTAAGTGCTCAAAGCAAGATCTATAAAGCTTAGCACCCTGCAAAGTAGGTACCGTTTGTTTTATCATCTCTAAAGCTCAGGGAGGTGAAGTGCCTCATCCATCGTCCCACAGACATGCAGTGGTGGAGGCGAGTCTGCCTTGTGCTGGGGCACTTAGACCCTCAGCAGGCAGGGGCTGCAAGGGAACAACCAGGAACAGGCCAGTGTTCTATCGTGTCCAGTGAGATATCAGATGCTATCGGTGATGATGGGAGGGTTTCAGATATCTGCAGGGCTTCAGTGTCAGGGAGGTAGCAGCCCCATTCAGAGTGTCCCCGGGTCGGCAATGCGACCAGTAACGGTGACCTCCATGACAGCGCTCACTCTGACCCAGGTGCCGCCCACGCCCCGTGAGGTGGGCGCTGTTGCCGTCTGCGTGTTACACAGAGCTAACCAAGGTGCAGAGAGAAAATGTCAGTTGCTCAAGGGTGCACAGCTAGCTAAGTAGCTCCAGACTGTATGCTCTTAACCTCTGTGCCATCTTGCCTTTCTGCCCCAGGAAGGTGTTACAAAGGGAAAGACTTGGACGTGGATTTGCTAACCACCAGAACTGCCTAAAAACAGAGCCGAGGGTAGCCACGAGCTCCTCCTCTCCTCACAAATACAAGGAAAGACCAGGGGTGTGTGTGGCTTGGATGCTGTTGTGTGGGGGGGGCTCTATGCACCAGGAAGGGGTTGGAAGGAAGTGCCCTCTGAGGTCTCTCAGCACCTGGAGTCTAAAGAGGGACTGAAGGGCAGAAGGCCCTCCTGTGTATATGCAGTGGGAAGCCAAGGTGCCAGGAGGGCCCCTGCGTAGCCGGGGCAGCGCCTACCTTCCTTGCAGTCGTGCTTGTTGTCATGGAGGACGAAGCCGCTGCGACACTGGCACTCATAGCTGCCGAAGGTGTTGACACAGTCTTGCTGGCAGCCACCGTTGTCCTTGGAGCATTCGTCCTTGTCTGCAGGGGAGCAAGCAAGGGCAGACTGGGGTCTGTGTGGGGCTGAGGCTGGCTGGTCACCCCAGGGGGAAGTGGGAGGCCTGGCCAGGGAGGGAGCCATGGCGGTGATGGGGTCTGGGGCCTCAAGCGGAGCCAGCGAGCGGGGCCCGGCTGTGGGAAGAGAGAGTAGGCGTGCTGTGGAGGGAGGACTGGGGTCTGGAGCTCACCCGCATGGGACCCTCTACCATTACCTGCTTACTGGACAGATGGACAAGTGGAAAAACAGACACACGGACAAGCAGACTGCAAGAGAAAGGAGCAGGACACAGGGGTCCCTCTTTTACTTCACAACAGGAAATGTCACAGACACCATCAAAATGGGGGGGGGTGGGGGTGGGGAAGGCCCCCGGCCACGTGAGGGGCCAGGGAGAGGAGAGCACCAGTTCTGTCCGGCCAGAGGGAGGCAGGCCTGGGCCGGAATGGCAGCGCAGAGGTGGGGGGGGGGCGGGCACTGAAGCCCCCGTCCCCTTCCGTCCAAGGTGAGGTTCCTGAGTAACAAAGGGTTCGGGAGGCCTGGCAGGCCTCACTGGGGGGTCCGGTTTCTTTTCTGCACTCGAAATTTGAGCTGGTGGGGGCGTCCCCGAGGGGGCTGCAGAGCCGGCCTCTTTTCTGAAACGAGAGGAAGAAGGAGAAAAGGGACCGAGGGGTGGGGGTGGAGGGCAGTGAACACCAGGCCCGGGCTTTGGAGGCAGATCCACGGGCAGGGCGGGAAGGCAGCAGGGCACACATGCAGGACGGCCAGGTCTGCACAGCCAGGCCAAGTGGGGCAGCACGTGGAGAGGCACAGCCACAGGGGCGGGCGGAAGCCTGCAGCAGGAGAAGGCCTGCAGGGCGCACGAGGCCCACGCTGGCAGAGGGGAGGGGAGCGGCCCATGGAAGGGGTGGGCCTCCTTGAGAGCTCCAATCCCTCATTCTGGCTGTTGCAGCTACAGAGTGTGTTAGACACACACTCACACCAACACATCCACAGACACAGGACCCCCTCGAGGATGTACTGTCACCCAACATGGCAGCACAGATGTTGACCCACAGGTATACACATACATGTGCACAGGTTATCCCACCCCCCACAGATACACCTACATGGGCAGACACTCAGATACCACATGCACTCACAGTTATCAGCCATCCACCCAAGCGTGCACACATGCAGTACTTGCTCTCTCCTGCGTGTGAGGAAGCACACACAGCACACACACAGGCCCAGCTGTACATACAGGCACATGGAGACCCCACACAGGTACAAAGACACATAAATGCAGAGACCACAGGCTCAGCAGCAGACCTGTGGACCCCAGCGTGCTCACACTCGGGTCGGCCTGCACATGCGCACTCCCGTGAACACAGAACATATACACTGACTCGCAGAGAAATACATGGTTACAGGCACGTATGTGTCACACTCACATTCTCTCCGGACTGGGGGCTTGGAGATTGTGTGCCTGGCAGAGGCAGGATTCAGGGGAAATGTATGGATCAAAGGGATAGCTAGAACTCCAAAGGTGCACCGTGAGATAGAAGGATGCCTGCTGGCATTCAAATGGTAGGTGGGGTCTGTGAGAAGCGGGGACCCTGTTCCTGGTGTCCAGCAGGAGAGGGGCCTAAGGGCTGAGGCACTAGCTCCCCGAAGACCCTGCTTCTCCCATCCGTTCTCAGGTGAGTCAGACCCCCTGGGGTCTGCAGGAACACTGGCCAAAAAGTACAGCCCCCAAGTCCCTTCCCCAGGGCTCCTTCTCATTTAGGGACCCCTAACTGAGGGCCCTGTGAAAGCTGCCTTTGCACTAGCCTTGCAGGAAAGTGGGGCTGAGGGGTGCCTTACAACCCATCCTGGAGTTCACTGAGGAACTCAATGGTGACTGCTGGGAGCTGCAAGGGTCTCAGTTCATTGAGCAAGGATTCCCTGAAACGTTTTGACCCCATGCCTCGTAGTTGCACTCCAAATACCTAGTGCAGTGCCTGGCATGTGGTAGGGATCAAAGAAGCGCTTGCTCTGTGAGTAAGCGAATGGGTAGTGGGTGGCTGGATGAATGACGGGGAGGAAGGCCTGCTGCAGGGTCCCAGGGCAGGGCTCTGACACAGGTCGGGTGTGAGTGGGCAGCCTCACCTTAGAGCCAGGGGAGCAGGTTGCAGGCGGGGCAGGAGCAGGGGGGTGGACGTGGGCCCAGACAAGGAGATGGCACTCACCCTCCAGTGCCCAATGCCCCAGAAGGTGGCTGGGGTCAGACTGAAGGTCCTCAGGCTCTTTCTTCTCCTTCTTGGCTTAGGGTGTCCTCGCAGGGTGTCCCAAAAGTCCAAAGAGCCCCCCTCCTGGGGGGCCAGAGTCAGATGCCCCATGCCCTGAGGGCTGAACCTTGATGCCCCCGGTGAGGGTCCTCTGCAGGTTTCTTGTGCAGCAGGGTAGGGCATGTGTGTGCGGTGTGCATGTGTGTGTGCATCTCTTGCAGGTCTGGGGGATGGGCACAGTGTCATGCCAGGGCAGGGCAGTAATTGTGGGTGGAGAGCCGTGGGCTTTAGGCCTGACAGATGTGGCGTCAGCCCCCTCCCCCTCCAAGACTGGAGCAACAGAAGGGCAGAAAGAGACAAGAGTAAGCAGGTAATGGTCTCCCGGGCCGAGCCCACCTGATTGGGTGTTATGTCCCCGTGGCCCTCTGGTGAGCACCTTGTAGGTTCTAGGTGAGCACAGGGAAGAAAGGGACTCGCATGGCCAGAGTAGGGTCTCAGCAAGCAAGGGGGCAGGGGCTGTGGGGCACGTTAAGCAGAGCAGGGTGGTTGGTGGTGCCAAGCAGGGAACCAGTGCCCGGGGGCAGTGCATGGCATCCCGATGGGGCAGGCAGGGGTGCAGGGCGGCCGCATAGGGGGCTTGAGGATGCAGGACCCTGGGCAAAGGAGGGGAGAAGGAAGGCAGCGTGGACTCGGCTATGGGCTTCCTGTCTCCCTGCCTCCCCACACCCAGCCCACCAGGCGTGCCGGGGTTGGGGATCCCTGGGCCACTCCCCAACAAAACAGTCTGCTCCAGGAAGCCCACTGGCCTCCCACTCTCCCCCACACTCGATTCCAGGGGGCTCTCACCCTGCACTGCCTGGGTCCTGGGTCCTACTGCCACTGGAAGACCACAGCCACTTCCCACCCTATCTCCAGGTGAGCAGGAGAGAGGTCTCCTGGGACCCCTGGAGGTTCATCTTGGAGAGACTGGGCTGGGGGCTACTGACTGCTGTTTAGACCACCCAAAGATGGGACCACGAGAAGGTCTCCACCTGAAGTCTTACATGGGGAAGCTGGTTGGATCTGAGTCCCCAACCCAGGCCAGGCCAAGGGGAGGGGAGGCTTTGGTGCCGAAGGGAGGGAGGCTCATTGTCATCTTTCCTGAAGGCCTGGCATTAACCCATTTGGCATGCATAGGGATCCAGCTGCTGCCAGATCACCTGGCCCACACGGTCCAATGCAGACAGGCACGTTTCCCGACCTTGCTGAACTCCCCGCTCCCAGGGCCCGCCCTCTCTCAGGCCTTGGCTGTCACTGCTCCTGGTGCCCTCTCCCTTCATTCTGCACGCCAGGTCCTGCCCAGCCTCAAGCCGACTCCCCTGCTGCCCGGAGAGCGCAGGAATACCGGGGCTCGGTATGCAGGGGCTGCTGGCCTGGCAGTGGGGCTTAGTGGGGGGAGCAGGGGACAGCCCTCCCAGCCGGCCCCAGAGAAGGCTGGGGGGTGCAGGGGCGCAATGGCAGGAAGAAGGCGAGGCGGGCTCGGAGCTGGGGAGTTTGAGGTTACCTGAGAAGAAGTGGGCCTTGAAGCCCTTTTTAGACACTGTGTTGTCAGACTTGAACTCTACGCGCATGTTGTTGTACTGGGAGGTGATGACCTCGGGCTTCTCAGAGCCACAGAACTTGCCATGCAGCTTGGAGTCAGCTGTGAGTCCGCTGCGCACCTCCACGAAGTCGTACTTGCACACCTGCAGGGCAGTGCAATTCCAGCCACCTCTGCCAGGAAGCCTCTCCTGACCACCCCTGCCTGGGGAGGCTCCCTGCATCATGGATCTTTTGCTTTTAGTCACCTGCTCTACAAAATCTAACCTCCAAGAGGTGCCATCCCTGCCCCTGTGGGATCCTCTTGTACTTCCCACACAGGCCTCACCTCCTGCCTGGCTTCACAGGCTTCCCTGCTCCATGTCCTTCATTCCCACCTGCTCCCTGGCCTTCAAGGCCCTCCTTCCTGATCCTCCCCTACTTCGCTGAGTCAAAAGCAGCCTCTCCTCCTTGTAGTCTTCTTCCAAAGGGTAGGAAGCAGGTACCGGGCTGAGCTCCCATGCCTCACACTTTCCTCGTGGCCTCAGCCCCAGCGGGCACTTACGTCATTGCCCTCGGTCTCAAAGAAGTCGAACTGCAGGGAGATGCGGTACTGGGTGGGGGCCACCAACTGCCAGATGCAGTTTTTGTTGGGGGGGTACTCCTTGGGCCAGCCCGGGCTGGTGATGGAGCCATTGAGCTTGGTGAGGAATCCACCACAGGCAGCTGGAGGGAAAGGGAGGGGGCATCACCTGCAGGAGGCCCGCTCTAGGGAGGGGCAGGATGTGTGGGCTGGCGCAGTCAGGGGGGCAAGGGGATTTGTGGACCCCTGCAGCCCTGGGGCTGGTGTCTGGTCTCTCAGGGTGGGAAGGGAAGGAGGTGAGGGGCTATCTTCAGAGCATGAGAAGTTGGGGAGCCATATGCATGGCCACTTCTGTTTTCTCTTGGAGAGAATGAGCCAGGGCATCTGCCAAGAGGGACAGAGCGAGGGAGGGGCTCAAGGAAGGTGGCGTGGCAGTGGAGGCCTGGAGAGGGAGCCACTTGGAGGGGGGCAGAGAGAGGCCACAGGGAGGCAGCCTGCACAGGACCAGCCAGCCAGAGAGTGCATGCCCCAGCATCTTAGCAGAAAGGTTCGGGGACAGGCTGAAACTTAGTGCCTCTCTGAGAACATTGGTCTCCAAACTGTGGGTCATGACCTTATGGTGGGTGATGAAATCAACCGCAGGTCAAGATCAGCATTTAAGGAGAGTAAGAAGGAAATGGCAGAGTGCATCACTGTGTGCTCCGGGGACATGATAGGAACATGCTTCATCCAGGAGTCAAAGGAGGTGCTGGGCGGGAGGCGAACCTAGCTTCCCTGGGCAAAGAAGATCTCAGCTGGAGCATTTGGGGTTGGGGAGGGAACAGGGTCGAGGGCAGCTGGGGGGCGCTCACCCTCGCAGCGGCGCTTGTCGGGGGCCAGCTCATACCCAGGGTCACAGCTGCACTTGTAGCTGCCCAGGGTGTTGAGGCACCGCTGCTCACAGCCCCCTCGGTTGGGCCGCGAGCACTCGTCCACCTCTGTTGGTTGGAAGGAAAGGGTATCAACGGCTTCCAGGCCAGGACCTGAGTCCCTCCTCCTATCCCCTGCTTGAGAGTCAAGTCCAGGGTCCCCCAGGCTTTCCGTGACCACCCCCATGCCCATGTGTGGGGATTAGTCAGCTGCAAGCCACTCGGTTCTAAGGCTGTGGGCCTTCTTGGCCCACCCAGCCCTGCACTGTGGCTCAGAACCCCACTTGGTCCCCAGGGGATCCCAGTTGTGAGAGCCCAAAGGGACAGGGAGTGACCTGAAGGAGGGGACAGGTGGACCCCACAGAGCCTTCCTTCCAACCGCACTGGCTGGGTTGGCGGCACCACCAGTGACTGGTGCCTCCTGCGTGCTGTTCCTGGCTAAGTACTACTCCCTCGTTTCTCCTTCAATCCTCACATGAAACCTAAGATGGAGACACGATCCTATCCCCATTTCACTGATGATGAAATGAGGTTCAGGCAGCATGCCCTGCCCAAGGTTACTTTGGTAAAAAAAAAAAAATCCATGCTGCCTTGCTTCCTCCCTAAGCTTCTATGGCACTTCCTTCCTCTATATCTCATCAGCATTTCTTCTGTGTAAACTTTTGGATTTCTAGGCAAATCCTGAATTGTTATTTCAGCTCACAGTTGAGCACCTATCATGTGTCAGCTGTTTTTACACAAGTTTGTCATTTACTCAAAGAGGAACACAGTTTTTCAGTAGGAATGCCCTTTTCTCCTCAGCTGAACCATAAACTCAAGGGCAGGGCCCCAGGGTCTATGCACCCCTCCAAGAGTCCCTGTGTTGAATGGGTGAGCGAAGAAGAAGTGATCACAGTACTATTCACAAGAGCCAAACTAAAAAGCCTTTGCACAGTGAAGGAAACCATCAACAAAACAAAAAGACAACCTGCTGAATGGGAGGAAGGTAGTTGCAATTTTGGTTAACATCCAGAATATATAAAGAACTCAATACAAAAAAAAATTGATTTGAGTTTTAACTCAATATCAAAAAAAACTAATTGACTAAAAATGGGCAAAAGACCTAAATAGACATTTTTTTCCAAAGAAAACATAAAAATGGACAACAGACACATGAAAAGATGCTCAACATTACTAATCATTAGGGAAATGCAAATTAAAATCACAAGATATCACCTCGCACCTGTCAGAATGGCCACTATCAAAAAGACAAGAAATAACAAGTGTTGGTAAGGATGTAAGAAAAGGGTACCCTTGTGCACTGTTGGTAAGAATGTAAATTGGTGCAACCATGCTGGAAAACAGTATGGAGGTTCCTCAAAAAATTCAAAACAGAACTACCATATGATTCAACAATTAATTCTACTCCTAAGCAAAGTAAATGAAACAGAAACACTAATTTAAAAAGACATATGCACTCCTATGTTTATCAAAGCATTATTTATAATAGCCAAGATATGGAAGCAGCCTAAGTGCCCGTCAAAGGATGAATGGAATATTACTCAGCCATAAAACAGAAGAAAAATCTTGCCATTTGTGACAAAATGGATGGACCTAGGGGGTATTATGCTAAGTGAAATAAGTCAGAAAGAGAAAGACAAATACTGTAAGACTTCACTTATATGTGGAATCTAAAAAACAAGATGAACAAACAAAACAAAATAGAAACAAACTAATAAATATGAGAACAAATTGGTGGTTGCCAGAAGGGAGGGGCTGGGGGCTTGGATGAAATGGGCAAAGGGGATTAAGAGGCCACAATCTTCCAGTTGTAAAATAAGTAAGACAAGGGGACATAATGTATGCAGCATGGGGAATATAGTTAATAATATTGTAACAACTTTACATGGTGACAAATGGTAACTAGACTTACTGCGGTGACTATTTCATAATGTATATAAATACCGAATCACTATGTTGTACACTTGAAATGAATACAATATTGTATGCCAATTATTCTCCAATCAAAAAAATGTGATACATACACACAATGGACAACTACTCAGCCTTAAAAAGAAGGAATTCTGCCATATGTGACAGCATGGATGAATCTTAAAGACATTATGTTAAGTAAAATAAGTCAGTCACAGAAGGACAAATATTGCATGATCCTACTTAAATAAGGTATTGAAAATTGTCAAATTCATAGAAATAAAGAGTGGAATGGTGGTTGCCAGGGCCTGGGGAGGGGAAGATGGGGAGTCACTAATCAACGGCTTGAAGTTTCAGTCAAGCAAGATGAATAAGCTCTAGAGACCCACTGTATCAACTTGTGCCTGGGTCAGTAATGCTGCATTGTACACCCAGAAATGTGTGCAGAGGGCAGACCTCATGTTGAGCATTCCTACCACAATCAAATATAATTTAAAATATAAAGAGAAGGGATGAAGGAGATGGATTGTCCAGGGGTGGGTGGGGTGGGGGAATGGGAAGGAGGCACCTTTGAAAAAGTTGACAGCAAAACCGGCTTTGTTAATGGACCCATCAGAGACGAACTTGAGCCAGAGGCGGCTGGACGTGCTCTTGATGTCATCCGGCTTCTCGTAGCCACAGTAGCGCCCGATGAGGGCACTGGTCTCACTGTGCCCATCACGCACCTCCAGGTAGTCATAGGCACAGCTGTCATGCCTCTCAATCTGGGGGTGGAGGCTCGATCAGCAGGTGGAGGACCTGGCACCCGGAACCCACAGACAGGTGGGCTGTCATTAAAGGGTTGGATCCTGGAGGACTGACCTACCTCAAAGGACTGGAAGGTGAGGCCCACGTGGAAGCCCTCGGACACCTGGATCCGCCAGATGCAGACTTTGCTGGGCCGGTAATCGTCTGGGTAATTGGGTGACTGGATGTGCCCATTATCTTTTTTGACGTCTCCCCCACAGATGGCTTTGGGGACACAAGGTGATGTGGGAAAGGGGGATATCAGAAGGCTTTTCCGGGCTCTAGAGCCCTTCTTCTTGCTCCTCCAGCCCTTCCTTTGTCCTCCCCTCAGTGCCCGCCCTGGCCAGTCCCACCAGGGTTCCTCCCTCGTGGGCCCTCGGCCTTTCCCTGGGGAGCCAGTGGTTCTCGGATGCCCAGGACTCTCCCCCTCCCTCCTTCCTCAGTACCTTCATAGACCGCAAAGAAGCCCTTCCCAACCCAGTTGCTGCTGCTGCGGAATTCAACCCAGAGGCGGCTGTCAGTGGAGACGATAGGCTCGGGGAGTTTGGCCCCACAGAAGCGGCCTACACAGATAGCATGGACAGAAGGGCAGTGAGGCCCTTTCCCCTTCTCACACCAGGGCTGTACCTCCAGGAAGCCACCCCACCTCCCCAGGGCACTGGGGGCTCTGGCCTAGACCCACACTTGGCATACATTCCCAAGACCACAAGCCCTCCAGCCAGCCTGCCTCTGGCCCAAGGTCTAGCCTGGATTGAAGAACCAGAGACCACTTCTGAAGGATTTCCTGTACAGAATAAGAGTCTGCTTCTTGGGGGAAAGGGGGTTCCTCACAATAACCAAATGTGTGTTTTTAAAAGAGCATATTACCATCATTATCTATCTTTTCTTATTTATCTCCATGCAAAACTTCATAATGAAGACACACACAGCTTTCTTTGTATATTACAAAATGTTTCATTTGCTCGAATGCTGGGGATGCCACAGGGCCTCAGATAAATCCCAGAATCTGGGGATGGGATCAGAAAATGTCCCCTTTGAAATAAAATCCAACAAGAATCCACATAAGCTGATGAGGCTGGCCATCTGTACAATTCTTTGCAGTCAAAAATCAACTACGGATGATTTGTATATTCCTAATAAGATTGGGTGTGTCCCAAGTTTCAGCAAGGGACAGAGGGTACGGACGTAGGAATGTAAGTTATGAAAAAGAAACTGCAATCTTGGAAACACCAACACGTCTGCAGGAGGAAGTGTCGTAATGGCAGCTGCTTTGG
The DNA here is from genome assembly GCA_032199065.1 of Smutsia gigantea. Classification (NCBI taxonomy): domain Eukaryota; kingdom Metazoa; phylum Chordata; class Mammalia; order Pholidota; family Manidae; genus Smutsia; species Smutsia gigantea. The sequence continues at coordinate 31,390 of JAVSCE010018455.1, read as the reverse complement.
GTGACTAATAAGAAATATTCCTGTATCAGAAACTGATGGGGGGAGAAAAGAGGGTGAGCAAGGATTCATCAGCCTGCTTCAGGCACAGGCTGTGGGACAAAGGTTCTCACGGTCATGAGCAGTCTTGAGGTTGATGTCCAGATGGGGGAAGGAGAATTTCTACAGCTCCTCAGGCTTGCAGCAAATACTCTCTTGACCCTAACTCTGTGTCTGTTAAAGCACTCTCCGTCCTGTGGTTCTGAACCCCCTACTTACTCATCTCCCCATGACCAGGGACAAAGCATCTGCACAAACATGTCTGGGCCACTGTGCCAGCTAGACAGCCCTCCGTGGTATGCCAGGCTGCATGGTGGGCCCTCTCAAGCCAATCGTGTAGACAGAAAAGGAGCCTTTACAATTGCCCAGATGGGGAACAGAGCCTGGAGCCAGGCAGCTGCGCCTGTCCGTCTGCCTCTGTCAACTTGTCTGACTCCTCCCGCCCGTACACAGCCAGCCACCAACTCAGGGGGCCCAAAGCCCCCAGCAAAGACCCTGAGGTCCAGGTGGGGGAAGAGACTTGCCCAAAGTGACCCACTGAATGACAAGTTAGGCACTAACTAGAGTCCTGGGGCCCGCGCCCTGGGCTTTGCTCTTGGCCAAGCATCAGGTCCTGGGGGAGCACGAGGAGAGGGTGATGCGAGTACTTCTCAGAAGTCAGCTGCCGGGCAGAGCCACTGCATTACCTCGGAGAGGTGCCTTCCTCCAGAAGCCATCTCGAACCTCCACATAGTCGTACCAGCACAGGCGGCTGCGGTACAGGTCCATGGACGTGAAGTTCAGAATGATCTAGGGGAAATGGTGGAGGAGCATTACGCTGCCCCCCATGCTTCCCTGGGCTTCCGCCTGCCCCATGCCTGCGGCGTCTTACACGAAGCAGCTTGCTGCGGGTAATAAATAGCTCAGAGGATACAGAACGGAGCTCCTGCACAGAAAAGAACCTCTTCCCCAGCCACCCGCCATTTGCCATCAGCATGCTCTCCAAGTACCCAGGCCACTCCTCATCAAAACACACGGCCTCATTACACATGGGTATGAGACCATGGGTCTCCTTCTACTGATCCCCTTAGTAAGCAATTGTTGCTTTTGGTTAAACAAGCCCAGCTCTCCTCAGAGTGGACTTAAATGATACAGATCACGGCACCTTTAGAGGGAAGGGTTCTTCTCAGTTGACAGGAAGGGTCTAGGGCAGCATGGGGGTAATGGGGGTTAGGGCCCAGAGAGGAGAGGCAGAAGAAAGGCTGAGTCACCCATCATCACATAGTAACTGAATGCTGATTCCAGGCAGGGAGTCGTGGTAACTGTTGAGAGCCAGCCCAGGTCTGAATCCTTCTGGCTAGTGGGGTGCATGCGTCCCTGTGAAAGGAGCTTTAGGTCTTCGGAGGGTAAGACATATGCTTGGAAAGGTCACTTCATGAAAAAACTAAGACTCCAGACACAGGGGCCTCTGTATGTTCTTCTGTGAGTCCTTAAGTAAATGACTCAGCCTCTCTGAGCTTCAACAACCTCCAGCATAAAGTGAGGAGGGGCACCTCATGGGTACAGGAACTCATTTCAGCCTCTGGACTCATCAGATGTTTACCTAATATTGGAGGAATGTTTGATTGCAACTGTCCCCTGCTCTGAATCCTTTAAAGCATGTGACTCAGAGTAAAATCTGAAGTCCTCACCAGGGCCTCAAAGGCCACTGATGATCTGACTCCCGTTATCTCGCTCATCCCATCCCGTCCCCTTCCTCCTTGCTTACTTCTCTTTGGCCATGTTGACCTTGCTGGTCCTCAAACACACCAAGCCTGATCCTGCCTCAGGGCCTTTGTATTTGTTGCCTAGAAGCTCTTCCCAGCCACCTGCCTGGTGTATTTTTCACTCTCTGTCCACTTTTGCTCCTAATCACCTGACACAAATGAGGCATTCCCTGATCATCCAGCCTGGATCAGAAACCCCCACCTCACTCCCTTACCTCCTATTGCTGATTTCCTCCAAAACACTCACCACCATCTAACCTACCGCATTTACTTTTTTATTTATTGTCTATATCCCCTACCACCATCAAAATGTAAAAATGCAAAATTCCTACAAAGGCAGGAATTTTAACTCGCTATGGAATCCCCAGTGCATGGCACATAGTAGTTGCTTAATAAATATTTCTTTAATAAAATCTTGCTTTTAGAAACCTATTCTACAGATACACTTGTCCAAGTGAATAAAGATGTAAATTTCAAGATATTTGTCATAAGCATTTTCGGTAATAATGAGAACTTTGGGAAAAAAATCAAGCATCCACCCACAGAGACCTTCAGGGGCAATCCAGATGATGGTGTGAGAAGCAGCCATGAGAACAGCTGGTCTATAAAACAGGTAGATCTACATGTGCCGACATGGCAGGATGACCATAATTCATTGCCGAGTGAAACCAAGTCGCAAAGACCACGTACACACACATATGCCTACACGCGCACCTAGAAGGGCCTGGGAGGACATACCAAGTTTTGCCAATGCTTGGTCCCCGCTGGGGAGTGGGATTTGGAGGAGGATCAAAGGGAGAATGTTCACTTTTTACCTTATACATTTCTATATTATTCGAAATTTTTACGACATGGAAATGCTATCTTCATATCTAATAAACAACGAAAGTATCTTGTAAAAGAGTTGCTGGATGGAAGAAGAAAGGCAGAGGGCTAAGGAGGGCACTCCAGGTTCTAAACCTGCACCAGAAACCACTACTCAGTGCGGCCTCCTGGGCCTACCCATCAGCTGTGCTCAGCTGCTGCACCCAGCAGCGACACTCCCTCCATCCTCGGAAACAACCCTGGGTGGATGGATTCAGACCCTCTGAGAGAGGAGCCATGCTCAGCTGGTGGAACCCCAAAGGGCCCCCCAAGACCTCCCACAGGGCAGGAGGAACCCGAGGTCACCTCACTTAGGAGGAAGAGACCTGTGCTGGTGGTGATGGGCACTGGCAGGGAGGGACAGCCATGGCTGGCTGTGACACCGGAGGTGTCTAATTAAGAGTTGTAACAACTTCTGCCATGTGGAAAGAGCTGTGCTCTGGTGGCACAGGAGCTGCCCTTTGCCAAAGGAAACCTGGCCAGCTCCACCACCTCCTGGCTAGTGACTCTGGGCCCATGGCTTAACTTCTTTGAAAAACGGAGGTGACAGTCACCGCTGAACTGGAGCTGGGAGAGTCAGTGAGATTTGAGCACAGTCTCCAAGGACACCAGGCATGTGGGGAGAACTCCTCATGGTTGCCAGATGCTCTCAGGGAGGAACTGAGAGCCCACGTCCACCCTTGGGGACCCAGGGTCTGGCTTCAGTCTGGCTTTGCTTCATGATCTTAGGCCTGTTGTTTAATCCTTTGGGTCTCCATTTCCTTATTTGTAAGGTGGTAATGGTAATAGTACCTGCCTTGTAGGACTTAGTTAAATTAACATATGTAAAGTTTATAGTGTCTGACACATGTGTCATACAACATATATACATGTCACGCACGCCTACTACAGTGCAGGCCACTCAAAAAGTTAATGTCACTATTGGAGCTGAGCTTGCTTAAGATATTTCAATATTTGAAATGGCTCATGCCAGAGTCCTAGAAGTAGAGGGAGGCAAGTGGGGTTCCCAGGGAAGTTGACCAGGGCTTACTCATTTACTAGATTAAACATACAGAATGGTAACAGCAGCTGACACGGTCTGAGTTCCCACTATGCGCTAGGCACTGCTCTAGGCATTAACTTTTCTAATTCTCATTTCAACCCCATGAGGGAGGCATTATCACCAGGCCCATTTTACAAATGGGGAAAAGCAAAGGCACAGAGAGGTTAAGCAATTTTCCTAAGATCATATATCCAGTAAATACTCCCCTGGGCATGCACTCTGGCTCTCAAACTTAACAACCTTAACCAGCACCCCATGTGGTCTCCCTGGGCCTGCCAATCAATTTTGCCCAACAGCTGTGCAAAGAATGAGCAGGGTCTCAGGGGAGAGGTCAGCACAGGCCTTGGAGAGAAGGTCCCTGCCCAGCTGGTGGACAGGAGATGGGGGGGTCACAGAAGGCGTTACACAGGCGGTGGAATTTAGGTTGGACCTTGAAGAAGAGGCAAGGATGAAAATGAGGGTGCATACTGCCCAATCCAAAAGACATTTTAGGTTCTTATCTTTTTGGCTTCTCTGCAACATTTGACCATGATCTTTTTCTAAAACCGCTTTCTTGCTCCTAAAGAAGCTGGCTTCATCGCTTGGGAAGCACTGTAAATCCTCTTCAGGCCAGCTAATTACCTGCAGTGTAGAGCCTTGGGGATCCTAGCAGAAGCCTTCCAGAGAGGCTCTTTTTCTTTCTGACATACTCCTGACTTGCATAATTGTGTTACATAAGATTTATGTATCACTCACAGTTCTGGCCATAAGCTTAGAACTGGAAACCAAGTGAAAAACAACCTCTCAGCAGTCAAAATAGATGTCAAAGTCCACCAGCTACGAAGGTGAATTTAAGGTTTACTGTTGAAAGAGTATAGACTTTGGAGTCAGAAGCCCTGGAACTGAATGCTGGTTCTACCACAACGACTGTGTCAACGTGGGCAGACTCACTCACGACCTTTGAGCCTCAACCCCCACAGCCGAACTGTCGGGATGACAGTATTCACGTCACAAAGCTGCTGTGAGCAATGAGATCATGCATATAAGATGCCTAAGACTTTGCCTGGCACGTAAATTTTTAGATAACAAATGATGCCACCCTCTCCTGGCTCCACAGCCTCTGCAGGCCCTTGAAAGTTTCTGCCCCCAGTGTTCCATCTTGGGCTTATTTACCACTGGACAATTTCATCTAGGACCGTGCATGGGCTATACTATTTTGCATTTCTATAACCATGCTGAAATTTTTACCTGTAGTGCACTTCCCTCACTGGAGCTCCAGGAAGCCTCTGGAAAAGGCTGGGGAGCTTTCTGAGAGTTATAGGGGGAGCAGGCCCAAAGCTCAGAGAGGCTCTTGGGATAAGGCCATGCCAGCATGGAGCCACAGGGAAAGAAGTGGACCCCTGACCAAGCTGCTGTACCCCTGGCACCTGAGCAAACCTGAACGGGAAAGAAAGCAACACTCTACCCTACTGTATGCTCCTTGGGGCCAGGACTGCCTTGTACATCTTGCTGTATCCAATGCTGGGCACATAGTGGGCACACAGGCTTGCTAAAGGGCACCTCAGTAATTGTTGAAATGGGACAGGGCTTTCACATACACACTGTACTGCAATTACAGACATTTGTGTCATAATCCAGGTTCTGGGTGATCTTAGACAAGTTACTCAATTGTTCCCAGCTTGTTTTCTCATATGCAAAATGGGGATAACATTAGTACCCAGCCTATAATACTGGTGTGTTCATTAAAAGACATAACACATAAAGAATGTAACACATTCCTGGCCAATTATATGCTCAATAATTGCTAGGCTCTGTGGTGAGCTTTCCAAAGGCCGAGAAGTAGTGGAGACCCTCATCAGAGGGATGAAGGAAGCCAGGGCACAGTCAGTACGAGACTGTGAGAAGGACTGCAATTTTTTAAGTTAGATTCAGAGTAAGAAGAACGAGGAAGGTTTCACTTTTGGGGGAAGATGGCAGAATGTTAACCAAGAGAGATGATGGAACTATTCAATCATCAATAAAAGTCTGTCGTAAATGAGAATGATCTTCAAATTCCAAAAAATAAAATAAGCACAGATTGAAAAGGCAATGGAAGCTCAGCAATATCGAACGAGAGTCAGTGAGCAACTCTTTAAATTGGCTTGTGTCTCTAGGCTCAAAAATGCCATCAGAGGACATTCAAATAACTTGCAAATGTGATCAGTGTCTGTAATCTTGAGAACTCACAACAAAAGCTTTCCCAGTTCTCAAAAGGGGTGTGTGCGCGTGCATATGTTGGGAGGGAGGTTTGGAGTGGATTCTGGGAACTGCACACCACTGAGCTGACTGCCAATCCCCAATTAAACAGAGGATCTGTGGCCATTTACAAAGGAAATACTTGATTATGAGGAGCCAGTTTGGGTTCACTTGACACAGCATATCAGACAAATGTCATTTCCTTTTTACAAAGGGGTTTTACCAATTGGTGGAACAGTGGATTTGATTTGATAAGACAAGCCATCTACATATTCAGTATTAAATAACCGCTCCCTGTGTCAGGGATATAAAGATGGCAAAGGCGTGGTCTCAGAAGAAGTTCACATTCCAGTCAACAAGGTGGTGACCTGCAGCTCGATGATAATGACATTAAGTGGTGTCAGAGTTGGTGGAATAAACTTGCTTAAGCCTATAGATTAACGGGTCAGTGTCAGCTCAGAGGGAGATCTTGGATCTGCTTTGATTCATGTCCTGTTCAATATTTCGATCAAAGGCCAGGTTTGGAAGACCCAGAAGACATGTTTATCTAATGAGTTCACGGCGAGGTAAGAGGGATGGCTACCTGCTGGATGGTGGAATTCTGATGCAAAATGACCTTGAGTGCTGTTGGAGTGAATGATGTGACCAGTAATAGTCAAATCCAGCCCAAGAGTGCACTAGTACATTAAGTACCATGCTCCAATCAAGGGAAATAAAGTCTTAAAGGTGACTCTTGGAAGCAATAAATATATGACGGGCATGGAAGGTCCACGGGTGGGTAGGAGGTTCAGATTCCACTTGAGAAGCCAGCACACAGAGAAGCACTCTGGCCCTTGCGAGTCAGTGCTCACTTATAGCTCTTGGGAGAAGCCCTCGTTGCTGTACTGCTCGGTCGTGCTTGTGGGGTAAACGGGTTTACGGTGTCTGGGTAGGTCACTCACAGCCACAGTGGCTGTGCTGTCCTCCTCTGGGGCCCCGGCAGGGGAGGGGGGCTCAGTTACCTTCTCCCCAGGGGTGACTGAGATCCGCCAGACGCAGTGCATGTGCGCAGAGTAGCCATTGGGGTACTCCGGAGAGGAGAAGTTGCCAGTGCTGTCCTGCAGAGTCTCTCCACAGGCTGCCAACAAGAGGATATGACTGGGCTGCAGGCTGCAGGTGCCAATTCCCCCAACCCTCCTGCTTCCACACCCTGAACCCCGACATCCTTTGGGGGAGAGAAGAGTGGCTAAAAGAAGGGAGTCTGGGACAGCTCTGTCGCTTTAAGATCCACCCCCTTCTCCTCACCTATGAGCTCACACCTTCCTACCTCCCAGCCTAGTGCTGCAGGATGCTTTGTTGTCAAGGCAACATGGGTTCCAGAGTTAAGGTCAAGCTCCTTTGCTGGGCCTCACTCCACCCCACTCCCTGAGAATTTCCATGCTCCCCCCTTTTCTGCTCCTACTGCCTCTCACTCTCCCAGACCCTCAGAAGGTGGGGGGCTCAATCTCTCACTGCCACCTGATCCTAGCCCCAGTATGGTCCCTAACATGTATATTGCCCCTCCTGGGGTACCCCTCCCCCAACTCCAGGCAGCCTCTAGCCTTCAATGAGACTTACAGTTATAACCTTGGCCTCAGGCCTGGCTTCTGCCTGCCTGACGCCCTGCCCTCCACCCCTCCCAGGCCATCCTTCCCTGCCTGACCTGGGCACTTGTAGAGCTTGCGGGCCTGGGCGATGTCCCCCTTGCTGAGCCGGGTTCTTTGGCCAATGGGAGGTTTCACCCCATTGACCTCGTACTTAGGAACAATGGTGTCCAGGAAGATGCCCCTGAGGAGGAAAAGCCCGACCTGGGTGAGAGTCTGATAGAAGGAGGGGTGGCATGCCCGTGCGCACCGATGGTCATGGCCCTGCCAGAGCGCAGACATTCCTCAGCAGGGTCAGGGATGGGTAGGGACATTGCACCCTGTCATTATGCTGCCCATTGACCAGCAGCCACCCTGCTCCGTGGCAGCCACACCACAGGAGCCTGGGGGAGCCCAGGAACACTTTGGGAGGTCAGGGACACAGGCCCAGGATGCCCTGGGGACCCACTGGTGCTCTGTCTCAGTCTGGCCCTGATTCCCGGCCCCAGGAGAGCTTTGGACTAGCTGATCATGTCTCCAGCTCCACCCTGCCCCTGCTTCTGTGGCCCTCACGCTGATTCAGCCCTGACCAAACTTCTCCCAGGACTACCCAGGGCCAACACTTCGCCCTGCTAGCACAGCTGCTTCTGACAGCACCTGGGAGAAGGCCGAAGGGCAGGCTCCACTGTGGCCAGACAAGACCCGGGGACAGCCCTGCCAGCTCCCAGCCCATCAGGGTCTCCTGGCCCCCCAGTTCCCGCCTGCTAAATCCCGGGTGTTCCCATCTAGGAGCAGAAGCAGAAGGCAGCCCTCCACCTCCCAAGGCCCCTGACTCACACCCAGCTGGGTGGAACTCAACAGGGGGTGGGTTGGGATGTGGTGGGAAAGTACAGGGTGAGTGTGTGGGTGTGGGGGGCAGGATGACCTCATCACCCTTCCTTGGTCTCTATTCCCTTAGGTCTGGAGGCAGGAAGAGTGGATCTAGAAGGAGCAATGGAGGAGAGTGGGGCCTCTGTCTGGGACAGAGTCGGGGAGCAGAGACAGAGGGTGAGGAAAGGCACAGGCATGGGAAAGGTCAGGCGGGGAGGAGCCTTTTCTCACACTTGCCTAAGGGGAAGCTGGGGTAGAGGAGGCTGGGCTACCTCCTCTGGGGCTTCTGACTTTGAGTTCTGGGAACCTGGGCCCAGGATGGGGAGTAGGAGTGTGTGTGCTTGTGAACTTGGGGGCACGGAGAGGGCAGGAGCCGCATTCGCAAATATCCAGTTACAAAAAGGCACACTGATGAGAAAAGGATGCTTCTGATGTGGAAAAATGTGCCCCCTTTGGCTGATGGTTGAGGGAAGGGCTCAGCTCCCTGCCTGACTCCAGCCACGACATACCGTGGCTTGAAGAACGGCTGGGTCAGCCTCCTAGGCCAAGGGCCCTAAGTGTGCACAGTACTAGGTGAAGAGCCTAGGTGTTGTGAGTCCTGGCTCTGCCATGGCCCCACATGGGAAGAAGACAGAAAAGCAGGCAGGACCCGGGGTCTTCTGCTGGGGGCCACAGCCACCCAGAGGCCCACTCTTGTCCTTGGTGACCGCCCCAGCAGCAGAGCAGGCTAGGGCAAAGTGGAGGCCCACAGAGGGCAGGGCTGAGCTGCCCCAGAAGAGGCAGGGCCCCATCTCACCTGGAGAAGGTGTTCCGGGCATAGTGCATGATACTGTCAAAATCATAGGTCTCCCCCAGGGACTCCACCTCCTGGAGCTCCATCTTCAGGAAGTTATACTCCTGCCCTGCGAAGATCAGGAGAAGGAGGTGGGGGGCGGGGAGGGGCAGGTCTGTGCAGGTGGTAGTGCCATCTTTTCAGGGTGAGGAATGGGTCCTGCCTGTGCTTGAAAGGTGCCGCCCTACCTGAGGGTCCAGGAGCCACCAAGAGAAGCCTGGGGGGAGGGGTGGGTCTCTAGAAGAGTCTCTCCAGCAGGGGGCAGGATGGATGAGGACTTGCTGGAGGGAAGTTCAAGGGAGTATGGGAAGGAAACACCCCATTCTAGAGCCACAGGGAGGTGAAAGCTGTGAAGAGTGGAGGAGGCCTGGGGAGAGAGGAGGGAGGCAGGAGGGGAGGGGAGAGAGGCAGCCAGGAGAAACAAGAGAGAAAAACCCTTAGAGGACAGAATAGGCAGAGAGCAGAGACTGTGTGAAGGTGAAGAGGATGTTGGCAGTGTGGAGGATGGGTCTAACACATCCCCCCATACCACCAGGTCCCCTGCCAGATCAGCTGGGTTCTGGCTGCTCCGGATGGCCCCTGTGTCCAGACCAGGTCCTGACCCAGCCTCCTAAAGTAGTTCCTCATGGACCTGCCCAGAGGAGATGCCTCAGGGGCAGCATCTCGGCCAACTCTCCTGGGGCTGCACCTACCCAGCTGGCTGGGACAATAAGGCTGAGTTGCCCAAAGGCAATGGCTCAAGGGAGACATTCCCACCCCAACCAGAGACCCTGACGGAGGGGCTGGACCCCAGTTGTGCACAGCCGGCAGCCAAGGTCAGACGCGCACCTGGCTGTATGTTCTCACGCACGATGGATACATGGCGGTCCCGGTCAGGCCGCGTGTGCTCATGCCAGAAGCCGATGACATGGCCCAGTTCATGGACCACGATGCCAAACTTGTCACAATTCTTGCCGATGGAGATGGCCTGCGGGCCCCCGCCACGGCGACCCACGTAAGAGCAGCACCTGGAGGGCGGGGCCAGCTCAGGGGGGCGGTCCCGAGCTGGGGGAGTGCATCCACTCAGGGGCCGGGCAGGCTGCCAGGGGGGGGCGGGGGAGCGCAGGCGCGGTGAGGGCCCTGGGCGCGATGCCCGGGCTCCGGGCTCCGGGGCAGTTTCTGGGGGAATGCCCCATGGCAGGAGGGCACAAATGACACGGGGTCTTGCCCAGCAGGAGCAGCCACAGCGCCCAGGCCGGAACGTGGGTTGAGGTAATGGCTGGGGGTGCAGTGCCCAGGGGCCGCTGCTCACCCGCAGGGCCGGTAGGTGAATACGATATAGCTGTCCTCATCAGTGCGCTCCAGGAAGGTGACACAGGTGTGCTTCTCCCAGTGCCTCATGGCCTGCCGGAAGACTGCCCGCTGGCTGCCTGCCGGATGAAGCAGGCCAGGCTGTCACAGGATCCGGGTGGGCCCACCTCTGCCCACTGCTAAAAAGCTGCAGCCTTTTGTTGGACAGACAGGCCGAAGGCCCCACTCATACAATGCACAGCAGGGGCTGCCCCGAAGCCAGGCCCAGATGCAGGCTGCTCCCCCGGTCCCCCGACATCACGCTCACCAGTGAAGTTTCCTCCAATGACAAAGGGGATGACCCCATCAGGCCACACACGCTCTGGTCTGGATGTTGCTGCCCGCCGCCTCCGGGGCCTGCTTGTCCGTCTCCCACGGCTTGTCCTCAGAGGCTGCCCAGTAGTGCTCTTGCTGCTGGCGGTAGAGGAGTTTCCTGGAATCGAAAGAGGAAGACAATGGTAGCAGGTGAATGAAGGGGAGGAAGGGAAACATTCTACTGCATCCTCATTACTTGGGGAGTCCATATTTGTCCCCTCACTAAAACCCACTCGTGACCCCAAAAACCAATCCCTCAGTTCCTTTATGTCACTTGCTGATGTGCACAGGGCACTGAAAAATTGGGGTTCCTAGCTGAGGTGGAGCAAGGTGACACTTGCCCTTGTTTGAGCTCTCACACTGCAAATAAATATCTTTTTCACAATCTATTTAGTGTCATGGTTTTTGCTACTCTGTGCTTTTTGCTGGTGACTTCACTGTTTAAAACGACGGGTTCTGCTGCCCCCCATCGTGCTGTCTGGAGTTCCTAAGGCCAGCAAGGCTGGTATGTACTTTATGGAGAAAATAAGCGTATCAGATAAGCTTTGTTCAGGCATGAGCAACAGAGCTGTTAGCTATGAGCTCAATGCCAATGCATCAATTACATGTTAATCACGGTGCTTTAAACAGAAACACACATAAGACAGAGCTACATATCAATCAGTTGATAAAAATGTGACCAGAGGCCCTCAGGAACCTAACCTTGTATTTCTCCTAGGAGTAATGAATGGTTCCATGGGAGCTTGTTCATTATTTGCAGTGACTTTATAGAATAAGGTTATTCTATAATTGGGCTTATAACTGCCACGAATTAACTGTGACTGGAAAAGAGAATAATGGTATACCCACTTCCCAGGAACTGTGGGGACCTGAGACGAGGAAATGTTCCTTTCTCATCTAATAAACCTTCATATCTATAGATCATATAGAACTTGATGTCTTCCTTAAGTATTCCCAAGTACACATTCACACTTGACACAGTAGCTCTCTAGGATGGGCTGGGCAAGTGTCACTATGTGCATCTGACAGGTGAGGAAGCCAAGGCCAAAGATATGCCCAAAGTCACAGGATGGGTCAGCAGCAGGCCCGTGGAATCCAACTCCTCCATTTTGCTTCCCCTCGTGCCATGTCTGCTAGTCCCCACTAAGGTCAAGTATGCCGCCTTACCAGACTACCTGGTCACTCTCCACTGCCAGCTACTTTCTGAAGTAGTTTGACCGTTACTCTATGGCCTGCCCATGCCATGATCCTCCCTCATCCTGGTGCCACCAGTGTGCCCAAACAGGCCCTAGGTCAGAATCCCCACCCTTGCGCAATGGGAGAGCTCCCTGAGGTCAGGCCCGTGTTCCAGAGCAGTGAAAAGGTTAGACAGAACATAGCCATCGCAGGCCCTCATTCTCCCCATTCCCTCACCCATTCACAAGTGCCAGGTGAGTTATTAGGTGCTTGGACTACACACAGGGATAAGAAGGACCCATCCCTAACCTCAAAGAGCTTTGAGTCCAGCAGGGGAGAGAGACATATAAACAAATCACTGCAATGTGGTTGAATGAGTGAGATGCTAACAGTGTAAGCATCAAGCAGAGAACACAGTGCATGGAGGTATTATTACATCTGAGAGATGATCAGGGAAGATTTCACAGGAGCTCTTGAGATGGGCCTTGAAGGATGCATAGAAGTCTGCAAAGTGGGAGCAAGAGGAGAAGCCAGGAGGAAGTGGGGTGTACAGTGAAGAGCCTTGGATTTGAAGTGAGAAGGCTTGGGCCCCTGTCCCAGTTCTGCCACTGACCAGCTATGTGATCTTGAACAAGTATGTTGCCTCCATGAGCCTTAAGTTTCTGTACCTGTAAAGCTAGAGTTGTCCTGACACCGACCTTTGAAGATGGTTGGGGACAATCAAGTCATATAATGTTTTGAAAGTACTTTGTAAACTGTAAGCAAAAGAATACTGGGTCTTAGCTCCTGGGTATGTCTACCCTTGCTACCCCTCTGGGGAAGGGATAAAGATGTGCCAAGGGAAGACAAGTCCTTACACTGGATTCAAACTCATGGCCTCTGTCCCTGGCTGGGGACAGGGGGTTCCTTGTTTCTCCAGTTCTGGAACTCTTTTTGGGAACACAGGATGGCCAGCCCACACCAAATATACCTGCAGCTTGGATGGAAGACCTGTGGATTGCATGCTGTCTGAGATGCGTAGCCTGCTGCACCTGGAAGGCCCTCAAGTCCTCCTCGTCCAGAGCAATGTCCCCAAGGAAGGCAGCTAGAGAGAAAAGAAGAGGCCGGGGGCCAAGTGAGTCCTCCTGCCCAGTACTGAGGGCCCTGCCCCACGGGCCCCTCAGCAGCTTTAATCCTCAACCACCTTCCGAGGAAGAAGAAGGGCAGTGGGGGCCTGGCCATGAGCATCTCTTGGAGACTCTCGCTCACTTTCTAGCTGGAATCCCAGCAAAGCTGATGCCTAGCCCCTACCAGATGACGACACAGTCATGTTATTTATTCCATTATCCCCAAGCAAATACTTAGTAAGCACCTACCAGGGAGACCAGGCACTACTCCAGACTCCCATGGAGCTGGCCTTCAGCCATATGCAAGTAAGCAAAGACCTCCAGAGAGAGAGGGGTGCTACAGAGAAAATAATAGCGACAGGAGCTGGGAGATGGTAGAGCGACTATTTTGTGGACCTATAACCTTGACACTTTCCTGAGCATGTTGTTACTCACTCAAATGCCACGTTAATTGAATCGGGGGAGGATCGGAACACAAATTAGAACAGCTAGGCATATTAAGGAAACCAGGACACATAATGGGAGCTTCCCAGGTAGGAGGGTGAACAGTTCTCACGTGACTCCTATTCTGAGTCTCAAGATTCCCTCTCTGAAGGAAGAAAGGCCTGAGGGAAGAGAGACCCCCAAATAGCCCATTTCGATTTCTGGAGCTGTTTCTGGAAAGATGTGCTAACGGGACAGTCTTCCCTTTGAGAAGGGGGAGCAAGAAGAACAGAAGCCATAGAGCTGAGTGCTTTGGAAGGGGCTCAGATGCGAGCGTCACGCTGGGCTAGGTGGGGGAGGTAGAAGGCCAAGCAGGCCGGCAGAGTACGGCTTCCCTGCAGCCCCACCCATGGCAACATCTGCTTCTCATCCTGAGTTCCACACAGGCCTGGCAGGCAACATTACACAAATTGTTTTAACCTTGAGGCCTTGCACACAGGTTTCTCCTCCCCAGATGGCCCACCAGGTGGACACAGACACACACACAGAATCAGACACCTGGGGTGAGTGTTCCTACAGACACATGAGAACACCCACACCCAGGCCATCCAGTGGAGATGTACAAAGTCATGGAATCGTCACTGCTCACTTAAGCAGCACCTGCCCACCCTTCCAGGTGGAAGACACTCAATACTATTTGTTTGAGCGAAATATCATGTTGATGTTCTTCAGGCCTGCAAATATATGTCCATAGACACATCCTCTTACATGGATATGACCTAGACTTGAATCAAGAGAATGTAGGAGTAACTTAAGCAGTAATCTAGGCCAATCTTCCATTTTAAAGATTTGGAAACCGAGGCCCAGAAGGGAAATGACTTAACCAAGACCACACTGCTGGTCACTGGAAGGGCTGAATTTATAACTCAGGTCTCCTGTTTCTGGAAAAGCCTAGTATTCACTGCACACAAATTCATTACCTCTGTAGAACTCATAGTGTAAATACATATACACAAAATCAGATACTCAGACACACATTCACAAAAAAATACACACAAAATCACAGATTGACCTAAAAACACACATGCATAAGCTCCAACACACAAACCAACAGCAAGCTCCAAGCCCATTAGCCAGTGAAAGTGACAACAGCTTATGCAAATACCTGTTGATATTTCTGTGGTGCTTTCCAGTTGACAAAGTACTTTCACATTAATTAATTCATTCAACCCTGGCCCACTCAAGACATGTGCATTAAGTCATACTCCACCTATGCATTTGCCTTGGACTGTCCCATCACAAACTCCTAGAGAGAGAACCCAGAGGCCAGATTCCAGCCCACCTCCCTGACTTTAGAGATCACAATACTTGGGTGGGCCTAAGAGGGGGAAATGACTTGCCCAAGGTTGGCAGTTTGTAAGTGGCCCAGAATCTCTTCCACATGAGAAAGATTCTTTTACTTAAAATGTCACCCTTTCTGACCTTGACACAGCAATTGATGGGACAATTGACATGCCAGGTTGACCTTAGCAAAGATAAAGGATGGGAAGTACACTCCAAGGAGGGGGTGGTGGGTTCCTCCATGCCAACATTCACACAGGCACACACATGCCACATGAACTCCCCCACATCCTTGCATGGGTGCTGCCCCTGCAGGCTCACACGCCCACACCCACCCCACAAGCGTCATCATATACACGTGGCCAGACATTTGGACTCGTCTTTGGACACAGCAGCAAAAACCAGGGTCTTTGGAGTCAGACCTGTCTTTGAATCCCAGCTTGACGACTACTAGCTGACAAGTCATATAAACTTTTGTAAACCTCAATTTTCTCTCCATGAAAAGGAGCTGATAATAGAATCTGTCTCCTAGGATTACTGAGTGAAATAAGGCATGCAAATAAAACACCTAGCACAGAGCCCGCAGCATAGTAAGCACCCACTAACTGGCCACTGCTAATATTACCCCAATAACAACCCCATCAGCTCAAGTCCAGTCCTCCACTTTCCAAGGGCATATTGGCTCACCCACGCTGGCCTCCTAAATGAGTGTAGCCCCAGGGTGCTCAGAAGTAGAACCTTGAATTCCAAGTACAGAGGCCCCGGAACTGTGCTGGCCTCTGGGACCAGGGAAGGATAGAGGGCATGGGAAATGGAAGGCAGGACAGGCCCTGGGCTGGCTGTGGATGAGCTCTGCGGAGGGGAGGCCTGTGGCAGGGGATGTCATGGCTGAAGAATGCGTGGGAAAGAGTGGGGGCGGGCAGGAGAGCCTATGCCCCGGAGCTGGCCTAAAGGTTCTGCCCACGTGGGATTCCCCTTGGGGAAGCCAGGGAAATCTGAATGCTGCCAAGTCCAGGATGCCCCTCCTCACCCAGAAGGAAGCCCAGGGGTCAGGGTCAGGGTAATAGTGTTTTCAACACGGCATCAAACGTTTTTGTTTTGTCTTCCGGCTGTAAACCAGCCAGAAGCATTCATGGCTGCTCCATAGCCAGGCTGCGATCAAGATGGGAAAGAAGAGAATGGGCTGGCCATCTGTGCCCATCCTCCAGGTGGCCTCTTGATTCCAGAGTCTCTTCCCCCAGGATGGATGGGTAAAGGCATCCCCTTCTGGGGGGAGGGAGAGGAGACTGGCTGGTGTGATGGAGCTCCAAAGCCATGTGCGCCAGGCCTATGCATGACCCATCATACAAATGCCAAGTTTCTAGCTGGGAGAAAACATGCTTCAGCTCCTGGGAATGCTTGCATGTACTTACTCACAGGTGTGTACTTATGCATAGGTGCATAATTGTATGCACACTGACGTGTACTCAGGAGTACCCATATGATATGCACAGTTGAAAAGACTTGCTCATAAAGCAGGGCACACCCACAAATGTGCAAAAACGCTCTCATGACTACTTCCCTAGTGCAAGCCCACGTGTTTACAAACATACAGATAGCTGCATGTACACATCCCATTTCACAGGCCATACCCCCCAAAGGATAAGGGCACCCTTAGAAACAGAGAGGGGAGAATGACTGGGGGGGAGTGGAGAGAGAGAGATCAGCTGTTTCCCCTGGATACCCTTATGAGGTCTCTAGTGGCCTGAGGAGTGACACAGTCTACTCCTTCCCCTCTCTCCCCTCTATCTCCTCCCAAAATCTCTACGGAAACTACAGCTCCTGGGGAGTCCCACTGGCCCCCGTCCATCTGGGGCCCAGGGAAATTGTAAATCTTTTCTTTCTCCCTTGGGGCACCTAAAAGAAAAGGTGACTCAGGGTGCAGGGGCATAGGTGGGGTGACTGTCCAGGCGTCTGGAGAGGGAATGTGGTCTGGCAAGAGAAGGAACTGACTCCCCACCTCCAGAGTTTGCAACCTAGTCCTCTGATGCCCCCTGAAATCCAAACCTAAGCCGTGAGGCCCCTAGGGTGAGAGTGATGATGAGGACTGGTGAGCTACTGCCCCACTGCCCCTCCCAAAAGCAGACCTCTGAGCTGCTGGCCAAGGCAGAAATAAGGTCCTCACCGGCTCAGGAACAGTCCCCATGGGTGTCCCTGCTAATGGGAGCACCTGTGTCCCAATTCCTGCCTCCAGGGTCTCTCCCAGAGATCTGAGGGTCACTGCTAGGTCACCAGGAGCAGCCACCCAGAGCTGGAAATCTTGGGGAAGGACTCCCTTGATGGTTTGGCATCCTAACGTACAAGAAATCAGGGTTGACTTGCTATTTCCCTGGGCAAAGGCAAGAATGAGTGCACAGGGGGTTTGGTAGAACCCGCTCTAAGCACACACAGAACAGCTTGGCTTCCTTCCCATTGTCCTAGCCTTGCCCAGAAAATCCAAGAACCTCACCAGGGTATCAAGGGTTCTAATTCTGCCTTTACTGCAAAAATGACCATAACTCTGACAGTAACAGCAAGAGGTAACCTCAAATGAAGGGGCCTGGCTCTCCTAAGATATCACAGGTGAGCCAGGGAAATCGATGGGGCTTTTCTTCTTGGTACTCCATGTGCAAGGAGGAGGAGGAAGAGGAGAGAGTTGGAGAGGGTCCAGCAAGCAGAGGTAAGCAGGCACATCAGGTGTGTTCAAAGACAGTAGAGCCAGGCCCACCTGCCACCATCACTTTGGTACCTGGATGGAGGGCAGGGCTCCGAAAGGGCAAGAGGCAGTCAGGTGGGACACTGCAATGTCAGCAGAGAAAAGAGGCTTGCAGGTGTCAGTGTGGGGGTCTCAGGAGTCACCATGAGGGAGGCCTGATGTGACTCTGGATCTTGGTCCTGTCAGGCTCCTGTGCCCTCTAGGCCACCCAGAGGCCTGGCCCAGCTCTCCCCCAGCCTTACTTCACCCCAGTGCAGAGCTTTCTCCAGAGCCCTTGTTTGAAGTTCCAACTCAGCCAGCCCCACCCTAGCATGAAATCTGAGACTGGGGACAGAGCCCTCAGCCTCTTGCTGCTCCAAAAATCCTCCAATTTCCAACGAGTAGTGACATACATCAGATTGGATTCCTACCCATTCTTTATGGCTTTGCCCTAGCCCACCTGCTCCACGAAAACCCCCACTCCCACCCTGCCAAGCCTTCCCAGCCTTCTGTGATCACATTTCCCTGCCACCACCGCCACCGGGATTGCAGGGGGGCAGAGGCTCCTTGAGCCTTTTAGGCCTGTCCCCTCCAAGGTGGCACATAACACATCTTGGTTTGTGCTGTTGGTTACAATCCCACATGTCTTCCAGCCTCTACCAGACTGTAAGCAACCTGAGGGCAGGGACCTTGACTGACACGGCTCTGTATCTTCCACAACATCAAGCACAGGGTTGGCACATATGTGGCATGCAGTAAATGTAGATCCGTTGAATGGATAAGTGACCTCAAGACAGGGTCAGGAAGACACTCCCTTTTCCTGAAAGCCAAGCCCATTCCCTCAGAAAAGACTGAAGTAAGAGTGTAAAGCACAGGAAATGGAGGTAGGCAGCTAACATTTATTTAGAGCTTACTGCGTGTTAAGTGTTAATAAGTGTTTTATACATGTTCTTGTATTTAATCCTTCCCACCAACTCTACAGAGAGGCATATTACCAGTTCTGTTTTACAGGTGAGAAAAGCAAAGTTCAGAGATGATAATTAACATCCCCAAATTTAGTATACAGCTAATGAGTTGTGGGTACAGAATTGAGAGATAGGTCTGTCTGCCTCCCAAGCCCCTCTGTCCACTAACCTCATGCCTGCCCAAGCCCAGCGAGAAACATGACAGCTAACTTTTGGTTTTACTCACAGCCCAGCAGGGGTGGAGGAAGAAGGGCTTGGTCCATCCACCCAAAGTGGGGTGTCCAGGGTCAGGACTAGAACAACCTGCCCCCCAACCCCGGGTGCTGCACTCACGCACTCTGAGAACTCTAGTTGCTGTGCCCCAGCCCCGGGCTCTGGCTATTTGGAGACAGGCTGAAGTCAGAGGCAGTGGGTCAAAGAGAGGTGCTGATAACTTATGCCCTCTTTTCTTGTCCCAGGCAGCCTGTTCAGGGTCATCTGATTAGGCAAATGGCCCAAGTGCCTGGCCATCTGGTCACTCCAGGGGCAGGACCCCTCTGGACCCAGCAGGAGTGAAGGGGTTACACTGGGTCTTCCTGGACAAAGAATGAACAACTCCCCCCCCACACACACACTCACTCCAGGACGCTGACCTCGGCTAATTAACCTCCAGTGTCTGTGGACTGAGAGAGCTGATACATTATCTGAGTTCTCTGTGTTTTCCCTCTTTCCACCTCAATTTGGCCTGGCAGGGGCCTCTGGCACACAAGGGCAGAGGTAAGTCCCCCTCCGGGGCTGGCCTCTGACTTTGACAGCTGTCTCCTTGGTCCCAGAAGGTGCTGCTCTGGGGGTGCCCCGTGGGATACCCGGGGGAGCACCCACTGACCATCTCCAACAATCCCTTGGAAAACTTTATTCTTCACATGGGCTGGGTGGGGGTGGGGGGCTCAGGAGACATACTCCTTGGAGATGCGGGCCTCCATGCACCCCATGAGACAGATGTGCAGCCCCGGGGCAGCCCAGACAGACAGGCTGGAAAACACCAATGTCCTGGAGATGGGGGAGAAGGGAAAAGTGCACACACACGCACAGGCACACACATACACGGGAGTTTGGCCAGGAAAGTTTCCTGCGGGAGGAAAAGCCTCCTTGGCCACGGGTTTCTCCCAGGACTCTGGGAGCTTTCCCCAGGAATCCTCTGAGAAGACAAGAGGCGGAGGCAGCAGCTTCCACAAACAGCAGCAAAACTTCGGTCCTAAAAGTCCCCCAAACTTCCCCCTCCTTCTCTCCCTCTTTCTTTTGTTCCCCACTGCATTGCCAACCAGGCAGCTCCCGGCTTCCCACACTGGACTGTCCCCCCCTCCCAGCCTCAAAGCCTAAGCAGCCCGCGCCTCCCCGCCGGGCCTGCCCGCGCCGGTCCCAGGCGCCCCGGCTGCCGTGGGGTGGGGGCGCCTACCCGCCTTGCAGGGGTCTTTGTAGTTGAGGGACTCCGAGTCGTCCTCGTCCCCCAGGTCATAGGTGTAGTCGGCCAGGTCCAGCGGCCGGCTCGGGCGCGGGAGCAGCAGCAGCCAGAGCAGCAGCGGCAGGCGGGCCACGCCGGGCATGCTGGCGGGCGCGGCGGCGGCGGGCGCGGCGGCGGCGGCGGGTCGCGCCCGGACGCGGGAGCGGGCGCGGGGGAAGGAGGACTGGCGGCGAGGGGAGTGCGCTCGTCCTCCCTCCCGTGCTCCCCCCGCTCTCCCTACCTCTTCCCCTTCCCTGCGCAGCTCCCTCCTTCCTGTCTCCCGCCCCCTCTCCGGCCGGCTCCCCGGCCCTCGCCCAGCGCTCCGCTCCGCTCCCTTCCCAGCTTTTCCTTCGCTCGCTCGCCTGCCCCTCCTCCCCCTTTTTAGGGAAATGAGCTCGCTGGAGGGCGGGTTTTCGCCGGGAGCTCGGCCCCCTCGGGGCCGGGACCGTGCTCGGCCGCGCGCCAGCCGGAGGGGAGGGCGGCGAGCGGGCCCGCCCGGGAGGGGGCTCTGCGCCCGGGGTCGGGCCCGCGGCCGGGAGGGGCGCGGGGCCCCGGGGTGCCGGGTCGGCCGCCGCTCCCGCCAGGTGCCCTCTAGTGGCAGCTGATCCCGCGGGCTCCGGGCGAGCCCCCTCCCGGGCAGGGGACACGCTGTCAGGTCGCCCGCGCGGCTCCGCCTCGCTCTCCCCAGGGTCTCAGACTGCGTCCCTCCGCCGGCGTCTCCGCTCTTCCCTCTCTCGCACCCTGTTCTCTCCCTGCTCGGTCCCTGTCTCTCTGGTTCCGTCTTTCTGTGTTGCTGTCTGTCTCTCTCCCTCCCTCGGGAGGCACCACTGGAGGGCGCTTAAAGCCCACGGATTGCTCCCCAGTCCCCTGCCACTGCCCTCGGTCTCCACCTTGGGACAGAGGGAGAACGAGAAAGCCCCTCTGCTTCCCCAGGGTCCCACCGTTCCCCTAGCTGGCCCCGCCGGGAGCAGCACCGAAGTGGTGTGAGGAGTTGGAAGGGAGACACCATTTTTCAATCAGGCTGCTTTATTCTCTTGTGGGGGGAGCCCCCTGGACCCTAGGAGCTGCCTCTCCCATGCAGCGTCCACCTCTCCCTGAGGCTCCCACTTGTCCAGGGCCTGTCTCTGTGGTGTGCACAGAAGCAGCTTCCCGCCGGTCTGCAAAAGACCCCGTGCTGGGAGCCTTCCCCATCTCCTTGGGGCTTCCACAGGCCCTGTGAAGCAAAAGAACCCTGTTTACTATGTGAGGGAGTGGGGCTGGGGATGGGGGCTGTCTATGAATCCTCCTTTCTCTGAGCTCCTTAGGTGACCCCACCTCAGAGGGTCCCTTAGTTCCTCATCAGCTGACATGGCAAGGTGGCCCAAGCCTTCCTGGGCCGCTTCTGCTCCAGTGCCCTGGCAGTTGCACTTGCTCACCTGAGGGGTCCTAGATGTAGAAGAGGGGCACCTCGCCACACAGGGTGCTCACGGTGGTGCCCAGGAAATCCAGGTGCCCAGAGGATGCTGAACCAGTATCATGGCCCTCCTCCTGGTCCAGCTTAGAGGGAGACATTGCAGGCTTGACCTGGAAAGAAACATCTAATTTGGAGCCTGGGAACTGAGTTTCTGTCTCACCTGTAGCCCCTATTGTAGGACCTCAGTAATCTCTCTCTGAGTTTCCTCACTAGCAAAGACGGTGCTGTGCTGGAGTCAGAAGCCCCCAGGCAATATGTGGGTCCTGCTGAGGCCAGCAGTTTAGCAAGGGACAGGACTGAGGAAGAGGTAGGGAAGGTGTGGTGCAGGTGAGTCTCGAGAGGAGTACTCACCTGGCAGCCCATGAAGAGAAGTGCTATACAGGTGACAAATGCTCCTTCCAGCAGCTCTGGGAGGGAAACAACCCATTCCTTCTCACCCACACACCCACCTGGAAGTTCTGGAATTTTCTAGTGAGAGCCTCAAGACTTGGGATGCTCTCTGGAGCCATCTTCATGATGTAGCAGCAGGTTCCCGGGGCTGGCTTGTAGGCAATCAGGAGCTGGGCATGGGAACCCCAGAGTTCATTCAGGAGGGCCCTGCCTTGCTCACTTCCTGACCTTGGTCCTCAGCCATCACCCACTAGGTTGGGCACTGCAGGGAGTCATTGGAAACTGGGGCTCAGGCACCCCAGGAGAGGCAGAAGGGCTGGGGAATGGGGAGAAAGGGATGTGTATGAAGTGGCACATCTGGGTGGAACTAGCGAAGTCTTGTCATTGGTCCCCCAGCCCCTGGGTCAGGAGGTCCAGCACACCTACCTGCTGGTAGTCATACACCACAATGCCAGTGGAGCCAATGGAGAAGGTGGCCGTGGCACCTGCATGCTCACTCAGGACCAGGCGTCGCTGGGCTTCTGCTCCCCCAATGCTCATCTCTAGGACCTGGGGGAGGGCACAGGGCTGCCTGGCATTCCTTTTCCCCCACTTACCCCCCTTGTACTCACACCCACCCTCTGTCCTCTTTACTCAAATGTAATTCCTTCCTCCCTGAGAGCTGAGAGAGGCTGAGTGGAACCAGAAGCTTGCAGGAAGAGGCTCTCATGCCAAAGGGCAGGGGCCTAGTGGAGAAGCCCAGGCCAGGTTCACCACGTTATACCTGCCTCTGTTGTCTTGTCCCCCTACCCTTCATTCCCCACAGACAGGGTGCTCTCTGTCCAATGCACCCAGCGCCCTGTCTGGCAGGCCCTATGGCAGTTGCCCACCCCATTCCAGGCCTGCTCACCATCTCAGTATGTTTCTGGCTCATGTGAAGACCCATCAGCAGGGCCCCCACAATCACCACAACGACAAGGACTACCACCACGACCACGATGAGAAGGCGTTTGAGGTGCACAGGACAGCAGGGGATGCTGAACCGGCCCCTGGGGGCTGCTGAGTAGTCCTGAGGTAGGGGGGCAGACAGGGAGACAGATGTGCCGTTTTGAGGATACCCCCTCTTCTCTCTGCACAAGCTGGACACCCTCCCACGGCTGGACAACCAATGCTATGGATGTTCAGAGGTGGCCTGAGGAGATCCGAGAAGGCTTCCTAGAGGAAGTAGCCTGGATTCTACAACCCTCAGATGCTTAGAAGTGAGATCTAGCTTGGATAGACCCACAAGAGCCTGTCTCACTGATGTCACCTCCTGCCGCTTCCTCCACACCCCTGGCAGCCCGGCCATGCCCAGTCCCCTCTACTCCCCAGATAATCCATGCTCCTCACACCGCCATGCCTTTGTGCATATTGCTCCTTCTCCCTGCGAGGCTTCCTCCTTCTCTGCCTGCTGAGCTTCTACTTACTCAAATGCCTCTTCCTCTATGAAGCTGCCTGTGAAGGCTCCTTACAGCCCTTTCTGTTGGCCTCAGTGGTGGCTCTCAGCCCTCATACTGGAATTACTGGCTGCCCCATTTCTCTCCCCAAGGGGCCCTGACTTAGTGGTTGGTGTCTCCGTAGTTGGCAAGCCCTAGGCTAGTTAACTGAATGTATTTGGATGTGGAACAGGCCCACAGAGCTCCAGGGCCACTATGCGCGTACACACACACACACACACACACACACACCGCACACACAGTTTCACACTCACCGGTGGGCTCTCCATCAAGACCTCTTTGCTGCCCACATCCATCTTGCTGCAGGCACCCTCCCCTCCTCATCTCCCAAGTGTGGCTAGGGTCTTATATGTGCCGGCAGGGAGAAGAGACAGAGGTGAAGGACTTGGCCCCCATTTGCCAGCCAACCCTTGGCTTTGAAGCCTGTTTGTTCCTGGTCCTCCAGAACTGAAGCCCTGATAAGCCAGCTGCAAGAGTGCCTAAGGGCCCTTGGCCCTGGCACAGGAGTCCTCTTGGCCCTGACAACAGCAAAGCTGTTGAGCTGAGCACACTTGCCCCGGGGCAGTCTGTGCCTCTCACCTTGGGTGTCTTCCTGGCAGGCCCACCTTTCCTGCTGGCACCTGCCCCTTCAGGCCCGTGGCTCTCCCTGTTCTCCTGCCAGGCTGACCCTCTCAGGCAGCCAAGGGTCTGACCCAGTGGGGAGCCCACCACATTGCCCAACAGAATTGCCCCAAGAGGAGAGGTGAGCTTCTGGAAGAGGGGTGAAGAGGCAGTGCATGTGGACCCTGGGGACACTCCTTAAGGCTGGGGGAGCCTTGGCATCAATGTGGGGGTTGTAAATGGCTATTTGTCTGGGGGCAGCAGATTTTCACTTCAAGCACTCCACCTACCTGGCTTCCTCCCACACATCTAGAACTTAAACTCCCACCACCCCTAGCCATTCCTTTCCAAATTCTGAAAACTCAGTCCACTTTGGTTATAAATTCTTACTTACACAATCTTACTAACGTGTGGCTTTTCATTCTTTGCTATGGGCTTGTTTGTAAATGGAAGGCTTTTTTTCCCCCCATGCTTTTACTTTTATTTGCATTTATTTTATGCTGAATTTATTCCAGGGCCATACATTTTTTGTTTTTCCAGTTTTGTCTGCGATATCTTTTCTTCTGTGCAACCTCCTCTTCTGGTTTAGGAAGAACCTGCTCTTTTTCAGTAAGGATCATCTCAGAGAGGGGCTGGGTAGCTCATGCAGGGGTAATCCGCCCCTGAGACCTGTAAGCCCTGCCAGGCATCTTGGGGCTTTGTGCACCTGGATGGGCTCAATGACCAGAGAATCTACTTCTAAACCCTTTAAGTCAGCCTTACTCTCTGCAGTTTTAAGCATGTGCAGCAAAAATACAGCCCTCTTTGGGCCACCAACCCTGTTTCCAGCCCCACAATTTGGCCTGGGCACACCTCCCAGTGCCACCATCTTAACGATAGAATGGCACAGGTTGCTTCCATAAAATGACATCCTTGGTGGCTTTTGGACTTGCATGGTGTTGATGGCCTGGGCAGTTTCACGAGAGTTCTTAAAGTGAACACAGAGATGTAAAACTCTTGATTTTCAATATTTTATAAGGTCTTCTGTGTCAAATGAATAGTGAACCATTTTCAGAGATCAAGCTGAGGACTTTTGATAGAGAATTCACACCTGACGCTTCTTTCCTGTACCCAGACAGCCTTGCACCAGGCTGGGTGTGGGGACTAATGGTATCTCTCTTCATCCTTGAGCCAGCCCACCTGCTTGATGCGGTCTATCAGCCTACCCCTCTGCACTCTTCTTTGTATATCTTCTGATCCCAAATTTGTCCTGACAAGGCTCACCCAAATGTGATCTACTTTCTGGACCTTCTGCTCCCTTCTACCTCTTGCCTACCTGTCTCCAAGGCCACAGAGGTGCATCCTTTTCTCTCATCCTCCTCTACACTTGCCAGCCCAAGTGGTCTCTATGGCGATTCACCCCTAAACTCTTAGGAGTATGTAACTCAGAGCCTGCCCCTCCCTCCTCTGTTGGCCTCATTCCCATAGCTTCTTTATACTCTGACTCCAACACTTCACCCCAGTTCCTGTCCTTGTCCCCAGCCCTGGGGACTCCTGCCCTTCACTCATGAGCTGGCCTCACTCTCCAGTCCTGGCAGGTTGCCTTGTCCCAGAGGGATCCCCCCTCTCCAACCTCCAATTTGCACAATGCCTGGCATGTGAGCTGAGAGCCTCTGAGAAGCTCAGGGAAGGAGAAAGGGAAGGAAATTGCTCCCATCACATTCCTCACCCCCTACCACCCCTTTAAATATTTGCTAAAGCCTCCAACAGCAATGTCCTAGGAGTGAAAGAGGGGACGACTGTGTGCGGCCTTGGCCCCATGCAGGTGCCAGATGTAGGAGACAGCCCGCCTGCAGTGCCCACCCCTGCCCGCCCCGGGCCCCACTCCCGCCCCCTCGTTGTCCTGGCAACACTGGGATTGATTGGCTGACTCACACACCCTGGGCCTGAGCCAGGTGGGCAGTGGGCCAGTGGGAGAGCCAGAGAACTGCGTGCATCTCGGGGTCCCTGCGGGCATCTCAGGGGGCCGCAGGGTCCAGCTGTGGGGCTTGTTCTGAGCAGGCATTGTGCCATCAGTATGGGTACTGGGAAAGGGATCTCTTTCCTGGAAAGAAGCCCCTCTCTCTCAGGTCCTCAGTCTCCCCTGCAGGCTGCCCTTAGGCTGTATGAATTATGTTTTTTTTTCATTTTTCCTTTTTTAATTCCTATTTGAAGGTTGGGGAAGGAAGGGTGCCCTCAAGTTTCATGAGGGAAGCTGAGATGCTGGGACTGACCTAGTAGAGGTCTTGGGATTCTCTCTTCCTTCTCAAGCAGAGGGGAGGGACCTTTAGCTGAGCACACACAGCTGCCCCCTCGCGCCCCCACACCTGCCCTCTGACACAGTCTTTTTCTTGACCTTTATTTAAGGCATTTCTCCCTACTGGAAAGACCACCTTCAATGCCTCTCCACATCTCTGAATACTACACACCCTGAAAGGCCATCGAAGAGCTGATGGCACGGGCTACGTGACCTCAACGCCCCAGCCCGCTGTCCTCCCGCCTGCCTATGATATCTCCCATTCTCCCTACAGAGCCTGCAAGCACTGCTGTTTTCATCAGCTATGCAGGGTCTTTCCATTGTCCTATCTTCCCAGCCAGGCTGCCAGCCCTGGGACTGGCCCTGAGTCCATGCTTTTCCCAAGCATCTTTGTACCTGCCGCGGGGCAAGGAGCATGCACACAGCCAACGTGAAATCACATTCAATAATAAGGCTGTCACCAAACATGGGCTCAAGAGTTCATTCCTTCAGCATGTGGAGGAGTCGGTGTTCCGTTGGCCAGCTCTGCCACGCTGAGAGAGTCGTTCTTCATTTCTAGGCTTTAGTGTGTTCATCTGTGAAATGAGATTGGTACCGCCTCACCTGTTCTGACCCCCTCTCCAAGCTGTTGTGAGGATCCAGTGACATCACTACATGAAAGTTCAATTGTCATGATTCCTATCATCTACTCATCCCCCATGACACCTTTCTGACTAGCTAAGACTAGGACCCAGCCTACCCCTTTTGTCTGTTTCTGAGCTAAACCCCTCCAAGAACTGTGGGTGATGGAGAGCCCCATGGTAGCCATTGCCTCTATGTGAGCCTCCCCTTTCCTCCTTCCAGCCCCTCAGCTGCAGGGCATGAACAAGATTCACTCTGCCCTTTGTGTGCTGGGCAGAGCTGTGCCAGGGACGGGTGGGCACGGGTGACCAGCTGCCCCAGCCACCCGCCACCCCCAATTGCTTATCTTCCCACATGCTGGCATGAGGAGGGCAGCACAGGCAGCTGGGCATGCAGTGGCTATTGGGCATCAAAGGGCAGGGGCATTCCTAGCTGGGAGAACATAGACTTCAGCTCAGACCAGAGAATCCCCTGCTGGCAGAGGCTGGGGACAGCTGGGGAAACATCTAAAACCCAGCAATCTTGGTTTCCTCGACTGATGTGAAAGGAACACTGGCCTGGGAGCCCAGTCACCTGACTTCCAGGCTCCCCTTGTCCTGTACGTGTGAGTTTCTAGGACAGTCATTCCCCACACACACTCCTGGGAGATAACATGGCAGTTACCATGTTACTATGAGGGGCAATTCTCAAACTTTTGGTGTCAGGACCCCTAAAATGCTCAAAAATTATTGAGGACCCCCAAAAGCCTTTGTTTATATGGGTTATGTCTATTGATACTTACCTTATTGATATTTGCTGAGGAATTTAAAAATATTAAAATAACAATAAACCCATTATGTTATGACATAACTTACATAAAATTTTAAATGAAATCGATTACTTTACAATAAAAATAGTAGAGAGAAGAATGTCATTGGTGTTTCCCATTTTCACAAATCTCTTTAATTTCTGACTTAATGGAAGATACATATGTAGCCTCTGGAAAATTCCAGGGTAGTTTTGTGAGAACATGAAAGTGAAAAGGGCAAATAATATCTTAACATTATTAGGAAATTTGTTTTGATCTCAAAGACTCCCTGGAAGGTGCTCCAGGACCCTTGGCCTCCCTGGACCACACTCTGGGGACCTTGCAGTTGGGCAGGGGAGGTTGAAACCCTTGCTCTGTCACTTTCTTCTTCTGGTACTATAGGACTTGCTTTTTTTTTTTAATCCGCAAAAGGGGATTAAAATCATCTACTTCAAAAGGTTGGGAGGGTTAAAATACACAGAATATGCAACACACAGTAGATGTGACATGGAGGTTGCCTGCTTTCCTTGGTTTGGGCCTCAGTTTCCCCATTTGTTAAACAAAGAGCTGGACTGGAAAAGGTTCAGGGCTCTTTCCAGCTCCAGCAGGCTACGGCTGTGTGGTGAGAGATGTTCCAGAATTTCATACACTCCCATTCCAGCTCCAGTGACATTTCCCTTTTCAGCTCACACAGACACAAAGGCATGTTCAGTTCACTGGCCTATAAAAGCACATGTGAACACATACACACGTGTCACTTAAGACATGCCCATGAACTCTGCATGGAGGATGTGTCCCCTCAGGGCCAAGACACGTACACAGATACACAGCTACACAGAGGTGCATGGGTCCCTAATGTAGAAATGCGTCCACGTGGCCGTGCAGACAGCTGTGCATACAGTCCTGCCACCATGGGTTATGTATGTACACCTTGTATACCTGCACTCACGCACAGACCCTTTGCTTGCCAGACACCAAGCAGATTGGACCCAGAGACCGCTGGGGAAGCGTACAGCGGCCAGGGCCGCAACCACTTGTCCTTGGGCTGCTCCCAGCCCGGCTTGCCCCCTCGGCCCTGCGCGCTCCCGCCACAGTCCGCGTCCACCCCAGCGGGTCAGCGGCTCTTCAGGCTCTACCGGCTCCGCGCACCTCTCCGAGGGGGCGCGCGAGCACGAGCAGGGGCGGGACTGCAGCCGGCGCCGAGGGCTGGAGGAGTCCCTCTCCGCAGCGGGCAGCGGGCAGCGGGCCCCTAGATGCGGTAGCAGCTGCAGGCTCCGGGAGGGGCCAGCAGGCGCTGGGTAGTGGAAAGCCGAGGGCGGAGGCCGCGGCCGCTGGCCGGAGGGAGAGCTCGCAGGCAGCATGGCGGGGCTGCGGGCCGGGCGCGGCTCGGGGCTCGGGCTGCTGGCGCTGTCCACGCTGGGCTTTTGCTTAATGCTGCAAGTTAGTGCCAAGAGGCCCCCCAAGACGCCCCCTTGCCCGCCCAGCTGCTCCTGCACAAGGGACACCGCCTTCTGCGTGGACTCAAAGGCCGTGCCCAGGAACCTGCCCTCCGAGGTCATCTCTCTGTGAGTGCCAAGCCCTGGCCTTGGGGTGGGAGAGCAGAGAGGGGGAGGAGGGCAAGGATGCCTCTGGGAGTGAGTGGATGGAGAGCTCCCCTCCGCAGTATGGGGCCGGGAGACTCCAGGGCATCTTCAGGACTGGAGATTCAAGGCATCATCCAGGCAGGGAGCTCTGCAGTCATGCAGGCTAAGCAGCCATGGCCAAAGATGAATCATCACCACCATCAGCATCAATGAGACCTACTGTGTGCAAGGCTCTGGACTTGCAGGGAGGGGGTTGTTTGCACGAGCATGTGGACCCCTTCCTGTGATGCCACACCAAAGGGCAGAAAGGCTTCCTGAGGGAGAGGCTGGCAGCAGGGGGAGGGGTGAAAGTGAGATACACCCCCACAGTGCCCTGGCACGAGGCACTCTGTGCTGGGCCAGCTAGCCTATCACTTGCAGCAAGCGGCTTCAGGGAATGGATAGGCTGTGTGATCTTCGAAAGGAGAATGCTAGTCTCGTCCCCCATCCTAGTGACCGTCCCTCAACAGCTTCCTGCACACTGCGGGTGTTTGGATGATCATGAAGGTGGGGGTAATAGAAACTTGTTTTGGCTAGGAAGGAAGCTGAACCTGGGGCCCTGGTGCTCAGGGAGGTGATAAAGGAGGATAATGATGAGGGAAGGCAGTGAATTAGTGAGAAGAGAAAGGCAGACCAGGGGGTCCCAGGTGGGTGAAGTGGGGAGTCTCCAGGGTGAGTGTGTCCAGAACCATTGCCCTGGCTCCTTTGCACGGCCCAGCACACCCTGTGTATTCCCTACAACACTGACTCTGGTGTCCCCTGCAGGACGCTGGTGAACGCTGCCTTCTCGGAGATCCAGGATGGAGCCTTTTCCCACCTGCCACTACTGCAGTTCCTGTATGCACAAGGCGCTGTGGAAGGGCGGGTGGCTGGGCTGGGCAGTGGAAGGGGACAGATCTGGGACTGGGAGAGGAGAGCAAATGCAGGGAGTCTTCAGAAAATACAGGTGTCCCTTACTTTTGCTCAGATGGGAGAGCCCGAAAAGGTGGAGCAGCATGAAGTCAGGAGGGGTGAGGAAGCAGCAGTTGGGGAGAAGGAGGGTAGGGGTTGCATGCGAAAACCAGTAAGGAATGGTCTTGCCTCCTCTGGAGACCCAAAGCAATTGGGTGCAATAACCTGGGCTGGTGCCAGAGGGTGGACCCTGCAGGGGAGTGGCCATATTGGAGGCAGCGACCTGGGTGATCAGGGTTTGAAGAAAGAGCTGGGGGCTGAAAGGAAGGGAAGACAGGAGAGCCTGGAATTCTGAAAGGGGCTGTTTATGTTTGAAGCCCAGTCACAGCAGAGAGGACATGTGAGTTACCCCACCTCCTTCTCATTGGGGGATCCTCAAACTTGCCATCAGTCCAGAGGGAATGGAGTGAGCTCCGGGGAGGGTGGGAGACAGCAGCAATGCGGTGGGAAGGACCCAGCTTGCCAGGAGAGGGCTTGCTGCTGACTCTACTGATGTTAGGAGCAAAGTCTGACGCTAGGGACCCAGGCTGCTCTCTCCAGGGCCGGGGGTGGGGTGGGGGGAGGGTAGCAGGCCAGGGCTGAGGCAGCAGGCTTGTCTGCAGATGGGCTAATTCCTCCTTTGTCTGTCTCCCTCCAGGTTGCTCAACTCCAACAAGTTCACTCTGATTGGAGACAACGCCTTCACAGGACTGTCGCACCTGCAGTACCTGTGTGTGCAGAGGATGGGGAAGGGCTACTAGAAAGGGGAGGAGGGGGAGCCTAGCCAGGCAGGCTGAGAAGGGGGGCTGAGTGAGAAAGTGGGAAGAAAGGAGGGATGGGGGCATGGGGAGAAGGTAGTGAGAACCTTTGAGGGCAGGACTCAAGCAGATGGTCATTTCATCCATCCTTGGGCCTAAAACATCCTACCTAGATGTCCTGTCACCACAGGCTTAATGTCACCAGATTCAGACTGGAAGCCTGTCTGTCCTAGGGCCTTGGGCGGGATCTAGGTGGGGTGTAGGGAAACAGCTGGTCTGGGTCTGGATCCTGAGTGGTAGCTGAGGCCAGGCCTTGTTTTCTCCAGCTTCATTGAGAACAATGATATCTGGGCACTATCCAAGTTTACCTTCAGAGGACTCAAGTCTTTGACACACCTGTGAGTATATCACACACACACACACACAC
>JAVSCE010018454.1:0-71131 GCA_032199065.1 Smutsia gigantea | reverse complement strand
TGATCTTTAAATAGTCTGAATTGGATGTGTTATGAATTGAGAAATTAGCATATTTATTTCTATTTGTGACTTGACAAAACTATAGTAACTTTTACTAGTCAACTAGATAATTTAAATAACATCAAAATATTAATCTAAAAGCATATTGATCTATCTTTAATAGTTGGAAACCTGCTTGGATTTTGATTATTAAATGGAAATCCTTAAGTGGTAAACATTGTATATAATAATTGAACCTGTATTAGAAATGAATACCTGGATTTGTAAAATACTAGTCATAATAGGAGATTCACAAGCAAGAAAATATACTAAAACATAATGACTGCCATTTGAGATCCTCATGCGGGCAGACAAAATAAATTGAAGTGAGAAAGGACAGAAATAAAAGTAATTAAGCAAGCTAGCAGGTTAAAAAGAGTACAGTGAGTTGATTACCATTTGAGCCTAAATTGGGATTCAGACTCCCAAAGGGGTCAGAGAATGTATGGATACACATAGTAACAGTAGGTGAGAGAGCCTTAAAGAGAATTTCTTTGTATGTGGGTTCTTTGGGGAGGGGTGTGGAGGTGGGGATTGACTGCTGTCTGCTGCACACAAGCTCCAAAGACAGCACTTAATTCCTACAGAGGGTGGAATTAAACCACAGTGAAGGGAGCTGTTTGAAAGAAAGAGTCTTTAAGAAGTTAGGACACAGATATGAGGCCAAGTGACACAGATTTCAAGAAACTGATACATTTCACTCTTTTTTCAGGAGGACAGTGTGGTCTCAGCAATGACACAAAAGCTTTGATGAACAATCGAGGGTTTTTCAATTTGGAGACTATCTTAGGAAGGAAAGAAGAGCTACCTTTAATCTCTGTGGTACCTTTGTTAAATTAATAAGCCCCACTTCTCAAGGACACTTTAATCCCTTCTGTCAGAAAACTGTAATAGTATATTGGTTTTGTAAGAATAAGATAATTCATTACTATCTGCTGGAAAAGTGCTAGAATAAATATGAAAATCTATTAAGTCCAAGTTGTGAAGATTGTCCCCAGGTGTATGCAGGACACACTCATATAACTGTAGGTTGAGGCTCTGGTGGGACAGGGCAATTTTCCAGGAGACAGTAGAAACAGGGTCAGGGGCACAGAAAAGTGTCACTTGCAAGTAGCTTGTAGATATCAGTAAGATGCCCAGAGTGGAAAACAGAAGTATGTGTTTTTCCTGTGCATGGGTCTGACCCTTATTAAATTCCAGAAACAAGCAAGAGAGATTTTAAAGGGAATCCCAAAAGAAGATAACCATTGAAAACAAGGATTACTGTACACTACTCTCTTGATAGGCACATTGGGTCTTCTTTCTCTTTCCCAGGAGGATTTAAGTCAACTTTCATGGTGTCCTCCACAAATATTTTATTATGAGATTATTGGAAGAAAATAAATGAGATTGTGTGTCTTATCTGTGATCTAACTCAAGCCCTTGGATGTTTATTTCCAATCATTTAGCTCTTTCAAGTGATTCCTGTCATGCTGTTTTAACAGTTACATTAATTCTCTACACATTAAATAATTATTAGACAACTGTATGCAATTTGAAAAAAAAAAGTCAGTTTCTGCAAATTTCTATCACTTTATTTCCACAGAAAACTTCTTTTGTTTTCTATTTGGACCTCTTTTATCCAGACAATTCTCAATTTGAAAAGCACCATGTTTTTCTCTTAACTTCATAGGCAGGGATGCAGATGTGGCTGAGGGAAATGGTAGACCACTATGCCTGATATATGCAGCATAGTTCTATCTACTTAGGGCCACCCAAATAAATTCCCCAAACTTGTCATTGAAAAATGAAGATGTTCACATGCCTTCACGTGCCTTGGTGTGCTTCTTCAGCAGGATACTTCGTTGCTGAAGTTACTAGGTAACCACAGAAATGAACCAGTGAAAAGCTGTCATGGAGATGTTAAGAATTCTACAAAAGTCTTACTTGTAAAATTCATTAGAGCAGCATTATCTCATGAAGTTCATCTTGTTTAAAAATTGGCATTATTTCCTTCTTGCCTGCACGTAATGAAACACCAAGATTTTACCATTCAATGAAATACAATCGTTTTCCCACTTGACTCCTTAAACGGAAACAAACTTTGCTCTTCCTGACCCTTACAAGCCATGGCTGCTCTGGATTGTCGGTTGTCTCTACAGTACTAGGTACTTTGCAGACCGCAAGGCAGTCAGTCATCAGTTCCCGAGACTCTGCAGGCCATTCTGTGCCCTGCGGTGCCTCGGATCTCACAGGGCTAATGCATTTGCCAACGCACAATTCTCAAGGAGCTGCTTTGGAGATAACATCTTTCAGAATCAGGATGAGGCTTTGTGGGGATTTGAACTGCGTCATTCGTAGTGTTCTTACCCTGATGATTATTGCCATTTATATAGTGCAATATGCCTTGTTCCTAAGATGGTTTGTATGTTCTATTCGTTTACCATTTTAATTTGGAACATCCAGAATTCAGCAGATAACTCTTGCTTATCACACACTTACTTACTTAGGAGAATAAACTAGATTTTTCAGTTACTCTAGCATCTGGTTTCGGCTGTCTTTTCCATTAATCTTACATTTGTTTCTTAAGGCATTCAATCATATATCATTAAGCTTTTCACAGCAGAATTCTTAGGATTTTACATTTTGCTTCTTTCTTCCATATCATATGTCACGGTTCAAGGCATATGGTGACAACCCAGCACAAATGGGATTCCTCTTTCTTCCTTTCCCTTTCTAGCAATCCAGTTCCTAACAAGTTTTTTGGTGATTCTAAGGCCTGCTAATGTTTGAAAACTACTGAAGTCCAAACTCCTACATTTACACATAGGGAAGAGAGGACAGAGAAGTGATGTGGTGATTCAAGGTCATATATCTATTTTTTTAAATATAATTTATTTAATTATCATTAATTTACAATTACATGTGCAATATTACGATTATTAAACTACCCCTTCATCAGGTCCCCCCCACCAACCCCATTACAGTCACTGTCCATTAGCGTAGTGAGATGCTATAGAATCACTACTTGTCTTCTCTGAGCTGTACTGCCCTCCCCGTGCCCCCCCAACATTACATTTGCTAATTGTAATGCCCCTTTTTCCCTCTTATCCCTCCCTTCCCGCCCATTTTCCCCAGTCCCTTTCCCTTTGGTAACTATTAGTCCGTTCTTGGGTTCTGTGAGTCTGCTGCTGTTTTGTTTCTTCAGTATTTTTCTTTGTTCTTATACTCCACATATGAGTGAAATCATTTGATACTTGTCTTTTTCGGCTTGGCTTATTTCACTGAGCATAATACCTCTAGCTCCATCCATGTTGTTGCAAATGGTAGGATTTGTTTTCTTCTTATGGCTGAATAATATTCCATTGTGTATATGTACCACATCTTCTTTATCCACTCATCTAATGATGGACACTTAGGTTGCTTCCATTTCTTGGCTATTGTAAATAGTGCTGCAATAAACATAGGGGTGCATCTGTCCTTTTCAAACTGGGCTGCTGCATTCTTAGGGTAAATTCCTAGGAGTGGGATTCCTGGGTCAAATGTTATTTCTATTTTGAGATTTTTGAGGAACGTCCATACTGCTTTCCACAACGGTTGAACTAATTTGCAGTCCCACCAGCAGAGTAGGAGGGTTCCCTTTTGTCCACATCCTCGCTAACATTTGTTGTTGTTTGTGTTTTGGATGTTGGCCATCCTCACTGGTGTGAGGTGATATCTCATTGTGGTTTTAATCTGCATTTCTCTGATGATTAGCGATGTGGAGCATCTTTTCATGTGCCTGTTGGCCATCTGGATTTCTTCTTTGGAGAAGTGTCTATTCATGTCCTCTGCCCATTTCTTAATTGGATTATTTGCTCTTTGTTTGTTAAGGTGCGTGAGTTCTTTATATATTTTGGATGTCAACCCTTTATCAGATACGTTTTTATGAATATATTCTCCCATACTGTAGGATGTCTTTTTGTTCTACTGATGGTGTCCTTTGCTGTACAGAAGCTTTGCAGCTTGATATAGTCCCACTTGTTCATTTTTGCTTTTGTTTCCCTTGCCCGGGGAGATATGTTCATGAAGAAGTCGCTCATGTTTATGTCCAAGAGATTTTTGCCTATGTTTTTTTCTAAGAGTTTTATGGTTTCATGACTTACATTCAGGTCTTTGATCCACCTTGAGTTTACCTTTGTGTATGGGGCTAGACAGTAGTCCAGTTTCATTCTCTTACATGCCGCTGTCCAGTTTTTCCAACACCAGCTGCTGAAGAGGCTGTCATCTCCCCATTGTATATCCAAGGCACTTTTATCAAATATTAATTGACTGTATATGTTTGGGTTAATGTTTGGATTTTGTATTCTGTTCCACTGGTCTGTGGGTCCATTTTTGTGCCAGTACCAAATTGTCTTGATTACTGTGGCTTTGTAGTAGACCTTGAAGTCAGGGAGTGTAATTCCCCCTGTTTTATTCCTCCTTCTCAGGATTGCTTTGGCTATTCGGGGTCTTTTGTGGTTCCATATGAATTTAAGAATTATTTTTTCCAGTTCTTTGAAGAAAGCTGTTGGTAGTTTGATAGGGATTGCATTGAATCTGTAGATTGCTTTAGGTAGTATAGCCATTTTGACAATATTTATTCTTCCTAGCCAAGAGGATGGGATGCATTTCCATTTGTTAGTGTCCTCTTTAATTTCTCTTAGTAGTGTCTTGTAATTTTCAGAGTACAGGTCTTTCACTTCCTTCGTTAGGTTTATTCCTAGGTATTTTATTCTTATGATGCAATTGTGAATGGAATTGTTTTTCTGATTTCTCTTTCTGTTAGTTCATCATTAGTGTATAGGAAAGCAACAGATTTCTGTGTGTTAATTTAGTATCCTGCAACTTTGCTGAATTCAGATATTAGTTCTAGTAGTTTTGGAATGGAATCTTTAGGGTTTTTTATGTACAGTATCATGTCATCCGCAAATAGCGACATTTTGACTTCTTCTTTACCAATCTGGATGCCTTGTATGTCTTTGTTTTGTCTGATTGCTGTGGCTAGGACCACCAGTACTACGTTGAATAACAGTGGAGAGAGTGGGCATCCCTGTCTTGTTCCCGATCTTAAATGAAAAGCTTTCAGCGTCTCGCTGTTAAGTATGATGTTAGCTGTGGGTTTGTCATATATAGCCTTTATGATGTTGAGGTACTTGCCGTCTATACCCATTTTGTTGAGAGTTTTAATCAGGAATGGATGCTGAATTTTGTCAAATGCTTTTTCAGCATCTATGGAGATGATCATGTGGTTTTTGTTCTTCTTTTTGTTGATGTGGTGGATGATGTTGATGGATTTTCGAATGTTGTACCATCCTTGCATCCCTGGGATGAATCCCACTTGATCATGGTGTATGATCCTCTTGATGTATTTTTGAATTCGTTTGCTAATATTTTGTTGAGTATTTTTGTATCTACGTTCATCAGGGATATTGGTCTGTAATATTCTTTTTTGGTGAGGTCCTTTCCAGGTTTTGGTATTAGAGTGATGCTGGCTTCATAGAATGAGTTTAGAAGTATTCCCTCCTCTTCTATTTTTTGGAAAACGTTAAGGAGAATTGGTGTTATTTCTTCTCTATATGTCTGGTAGAATTCAGAGGTGAATCCTTCAGGCCCAGGGGTTTTGTTCTTGGGTAGTTTTTTGATTACCAATTCGATTTCGTCGCTGGTGATTGGTCTGTTTAGTTTTTCTGTTTCTTCCTTGGTCAGTCTTGGAAGGTTGTATTTTTCTAAGAAGTTGTCCATGTCTTCTATGTTTTCTAGCTTGTTAGCATATAGATTCTCATAATATTCTCTTATGATTCTTTGTATTTCTGTGGGGTCCGTCGTGATTTTTCCTTTCTCATTTCTGATTATGTTTATGTGTGTAGATTCTCTTTTTCTCTCAGTGAGTCTGGCTAGGGGTTTATCTATTTTAATTTTTTCAAAGAACCAGCTCTTGGTTTTATTGATTTTTTCTATTGTTTTATTCTTCTCAATTTTATTTATTTCTTCTCTAATCTTTATTATGTCCCTCCTTCTGGTGACTTTGGGCCTCATTTGTTCTTCTTTTCCAATTTCAGTAATTGTGTCTTTAGGCTATTCATTTGGGAATGTTCTTCCTTCTTTAAATAGGCCTGGATTGCAATATACTTTCCTCTTAGAACTACCTTTGCTGCGTCCCACAGAAGTTGTGGCTTTGTGTTGTTGTTGTCATTAGTCTCCATATATTCTTTGATTTCTGTTTTGATTTGGTCGTTAACTCATTGATTAATTAGGAGAGTGTTGTTAAGTCTCCATGTATTTGTGAGCCTTTTTGATTTCTTTGTAAAATTTATTTCTAGTTTTATACCTTGGTGGTCTGAGAAGTTGGTTGGTAGGATTTCAATATTTTTGAAATTACTGAGGTTCTTTTTGTGGCCTAGTATGTGGTCTATTCAGGAAAATGTTCCATGTGCACTTGAGAAGAATGTGTATCCTGTTGCTTTTGGGTGTACAGTTCTGTAGATGTCTGTTAGGTCCATCTGTTCTAGTGTGTATTTCAGTGCCTCTCTGTCTTTACTTATTTTCTGTCTGGTTGATCTGTCCTCTGGAGTGAGTGGTGTGTTGAAGTCTCCTAAGATGAATGAATACATTGCTGTCTATTTCCTCCTTTAATTCTGTTAGTATTTGTCTCTCATATGCTGGCACTCCTGTGTTGGGTGCATATATATTTATAATGGTTATATCTTCTTTTTGGACTGGCCCCTTCATCATTATGTAAGGTCCGTCTTTATCTTTTGCTACTTTCTTCGTCTTGAAGTCTATTTTGTCTGATACAAGTACTGCAACACTGGCTTTTTTCTCTTTGTTGTTTGCGTGAAATATCTTTTTCCATCCCTTCACTTTTAGTCTGTGTATATCTTTGGATTTGAGGTGAGTTTCTTGTAGGAAGCATATAGATGGGTCTTGCTTTTTTATCCATTCTGTTACTCTGTGTCTTTTGATTGGTGCATTCAGTCCATTTACATTTAGGGTGATTATTGATTGGTATGTACTTATTGCCATTGCTGGCTTTAGATTCGTGGGTACCAAGGGTTCAAGGGTTGCTTCTTTCCTATCTACCAATCTAACTTAACTTTCTTGTTACGCTATTGTAAACACTGTCTCATGTTTCTTTATTTCTCTCCCTTCTTATTCCTCCTTCTCCATTCTTTCTATAATAGATGTTTTATTCTTTGCCTTTAGTTAGTATTTGGATGGTCTGCTTTCTTTGCTATGATTTTTTTTTTCCTCTGGTGACATCTCTTTAGCCTTAGGTGTGCCTCCATCTAGAGCAGTCCATTTAAGATATCCTGTAGTGGTGGTTTTTGAGGGGCAAACTCTCTCAACTTTCGTTTGTCTGGAAATTGTTTAATCCGTCCATCATATTTAAATGATAATCGTGCTGGATACAATATTCTTGGTTAGAGGCCCTTCTGTTTCATAACATTAAATATATCATGCCATTCTCTTCTGGCCTGTAAGGTTTCTGTTGAGAAGTCTGATGATAGTCTGATGGGTTTTCCTTTGTAGATGATCTTTTTTCTCTCTCTAGCTGCCTTTAATACTCTGTCTTTATCTTTGATCTTTGCCATCTTGATTGTTATGTGTCTTGGTGTTGTCTTCCTTGGGTCCCTTGTGTTGGGAGATCTATGACCTTTGGTGGACTGCGAGACTACTTCCTTCCCCAGCGAGGGAAAGTTTTCAGGAATTATTTCTTCAAAGACACTTTCTATCCCTTTTTCTCTCTCTTCTTCCTCTGGTACTCCTATAATGCGAATATTGTTCCGTTTGGATTGGTCATACAGTTCTCTTAATATTCTTTCATTCCTAGAAATCCTTTTGTCTCTCTCTGCCTCAGCTGCTTTGTACTCCTGTTCTCTGTTTTCTATTCCATTAACCGTCTCTTGCATCTCATCCATTCTGCTCTTAAGCCCGTCAATCGCTTGTCTGATTTCTGCATTGTCTTTCCTCAGTTCCCTCACTTCCTCCCTCAGCTCTTGCACATTTCTCTGTAGGTCCATCAACATGGTTATGACTTTTATTCTGCATTCTTTTTCAGGAAGGCTCTGCATTTCCATCCCTTCAGACTCCCTCTTTGGGGTTGTCTGGTTGATTTTGGTCTGAACCATATTTCTCTGTCTTTTCATGGCTATAGAATTGCTCACTGATAGTTTCCACATATGTCAGCTGGGCTCTTTACGACTTTAAAAAGAGAGGAAAAAAAAAGAAAAAAAAAAAAGAAAAGAAAGAAAGAAAGAAAAAGAGAGAAAAAGAAAGAAAAGAAAAAGAAAAAAAAAAGAAAAAAAAGGAAAAATGCCCACCGGACGTAGATTCTGTGGGAATTCTCTAGGTGGCGCTATTGCCCCACTATTCCACAGCTATGACTGCACCGCTCCACAGGGCCCTTTGTCACTCTGGCAGGGGTGGGAACGAATTGGAGGCTGTTGATCTCAGTGAGAAGTGTAAGTATGGCTACGCTTCCTCAGTCACCAGCTAAGGCATCTGAAACTCCCCAGGACTCCCAGCCTGCTGGGCTGAGTGTGGTGGGGCGATCTGGCTCCTCCACTGGGATCCTGTCTTTTTAAGACCGCTGAGGAAAGCACGCACTTTCTTTTTCCTTCCCGGGAGCCGGCTGCA
This sequence comes from Smutsia gigantea, assembly GCA_032199065.1. Taxonomy (NCBI): domain Eukaryota; kingdom Metazoa; phylum Chordata; class Mammalia; order Pholidota; family Manidae; genus Smutsia; species Smutsia gigantea. The sequence continues at coordinate 62,455 of JAVSCE010018454.1, read as the reverse complement.
AGCACCTTGGCACGTTCCCTGCTCAGATCCTGCCCCTCTGTCTCTCCAATCTCCTCTGCACTGCGCAATGTGGGTCAGCGCTCCCCGCGGAGATCACAGGGGCTGGCTACTTTGCGGGGGGTACTTCCACTCCTTCCCGGCTCTGGATCCTCTCCTCCCGCCGGTGCGCTTGGGTGGGGGAGGGCTCGGGTCCCACCAGGTCATGGCTCTGTATCTTACCCACCTCCTGGGGTGCCGAGTGCTCTCAAGTGTAGCTGCACGCTGTGCGCTTTCCTGTGTATTCTCGTCTCTCTTTTAGGAATAGATGTATTTTCTGTGTTTTTGTAGATAAATACAGTGTTGGGAGGAGATTTCTGCCGCCCTGCTCACACCTCCATCTTCCCAGAAGTCCTCAGAAGCGCTATTCTGGTACTTTCCCCTTCGCCTCCTGCCACAGCAGAAGACTTCTGCCACTGCCTATAATCTCTTTTATATCTATCTATTACCTTCATTTTTAATAAAGTAAAAAAGGGGAGATGTGGAGGGCCAGATGTGATGTCATCCTGGAAGTGACACTACCAGGTCCAGGAACCAGGAAAAGATATCACCGGAAGTGACAACACAAGATGTGAGAGCAGTCTGGAAGTGACATCATTATGAGCTTTTGTATGTAAGTGGTGCTTAGAAAAATAAACTGTCAGTTATCCACCATCCGTGGGCAGTGAGCCACTTGTTCCCCCTTCTCCCAAAAATCAACAGTATTAAATGAGCCCTAGATTTTTTTCTTATATTGCAACCACTAGTTTATAACAGTCATATCAGTCTCAGAAAATGACTTGGGTATCTTTATGTCTGTTTCTACTGTGTCTTAAAGGCGTACTTGTTTTCATCGGTATTTAGAAAATTCAGCTTTTGACTGTCTGAGTTAACTTTTTGTTGGTGTTTGTCTAGATTTTGGACTGAGCTCATTCTGTTCTACTATTGATAGTCAGATTTTCATGTTCTTTAAGAAATTAATACATTTTGATATCTCTTTCATCTCAGTTTTCAAAAAGCTACTGGTTTAAAATTGTATATAATATTCCTCTTTTTTTTTTGGTAATTTATATTGTATCTCTAACTATGTTTCCACTTTCATTCCTAACATTACATTGATCACCTTCCGTCAGTTTTACTGACTACTTGTAAGAGGCTTACCTATCTATTTTCAGAGAAATACTTTTTATTCTACTAACTTTTGCTTTTTTACTCACTTTATTTTATTATTTTCCAGAGTATTTATTTTAATGCTGTGCATATATTTTTAGATATTCATCTTTTTTAAAATATAATTAATTTTATTATCATTAATATATAATTACATGTGCAATATTATGGTTATTAAACTAGCCCTTCATCACATCCCCCCCACCAACCCCATTACAGTCACTGTCCATCAGTGTAGTGAGATATTCATCTATTTTTATTATAAGTGTTTATATAGCAACATTACACCCTAACTTTGGAGTTAGCAACACCCTTCAATTTCCCTTGCAGTACTTTTATTAGTCTTTTTCAAATATTTATATATAATCTTTTTTGACAGTAACCATTTTATATGCTTGTATATGCCAATATTAAAAAACAAATATAAAACAGTCCCCACCCCTATGGAACTTACAGCATTCTTTTGGTGGTGAGGAAAGGAGGGTAAGAAAGAATGTAAATAAGAAAATTGCATGATTATGTTAAAAAGTATGATTTCTATGGAAAGTATGATTTATACCATAGAAGATATAAAACAGATTATGATAGTGGGAGAGAAGTTGTTACAAAATGCAATATCAGATAAGAAAACACCTCAGTGGAAAGGTGAAATTTGAGCAAAGACTTAAGAAGGTAAGAGAGTTAGCCAAGGAGATGTGTGACTTGGGTAGCTATCTCTGGCTGTTGTTAAATACAGATTAAAGGGACACAGTGAAGAATCAGTGATGCTTTGACAGACAATGGTGTCTATGAACAGGTGGTAGCAATAACAAGATTGGACATATGTTGCATATTTTCAAAGTACAGAATGTAGGATTTGCTTATGTATTGGATATGATGTGACAGATAAAAACAGTACAAAATTTTGACTCAAAACAATTATGACAAATTCAAATGGAAGGATGATCAATAGAGAAATGATATGTAAATGGGGCAAGAACATTTTTTAAATTTAGTTTTTATGTGCTGAGTATAAGAAATGTTTCACACACCTAACTTGAGATGTGAAATAAGTATATGGGTATTTATTCAGAGCTCAAGAGGTCTGGGCTGGAGAATAAATTTGTCAACATGGAGAATGATATTAAAAATGTTAGAATGGATGGGATCACCATAGATATAATGCAGCACAGATAGAAAGAAAAGTACCACTGACAGAGCCCTAAAGAATTTCAACAGTAGGAGTTTAGGTAAAAGAGAAATGATGGAAATAAACATCTAGTGAGGTACTGGACAGAACAACTAGTGAGACAAGAAAACCAAGAGAGTTTGGAGATCATCATTGACCCTCACAAGGACTTTTTTTTTGGAGTGGTACTCTGTACAAGCCCTCTGGCTTAGGCCCATTAAAGGAGTAGATAGGGGAAAGCTGGGGGTAATCATAGGTAACAGATCTAAGAAAGGTTAGAGAGTTGTGGGCATTGGGGCACTAGAGTAAGTGATCAGCTAGCAGAGGGGAGCTGGTGATCACAGAGTAGTGTACATTAAAGTGAAATTATAGAAAAATTGCAATAATTGGCAACTGTAAATCCTATGGTATGACTATGGGAGTAAGTGACTGAAGCAGGGATATGGAGAAAATAACTGGAGGAGAAAAGTTTAAGGAATTCAATGGCTACATATTGGCAAGGTTGTCTTTGTAACTATTGAAATTTCCAAGAACTGTGACTTGAGTGGTATTTGAAAGAGCAACAATGAGACAATAGCTAAAATCATAAGAAAATGAAGGGTGATGGTCTAGGGCTAGGCAGATTATCACGATAATGAGATGTGGTGGCTGATATAGTCTATAGATCAAAGTTTCAGAGCTGGAGATTTTAGAAAAATGGTTGTAATACTTACATTTTGCTTCACAAATAAATTCAAAATTTAGGAGCATAAAGACACAGCAAATATTATTTCAGCTTCTATTGGCCAGGAATTTGAGAAGTTTTGCCTCATGCTTCTGTTTTGAGATCTCTCTTTTATGATGTTGCAATTTTTATGTCAGCTGAAACTGAGGTCATCAGAATTTATTTACTGAACCTGGGAAATTTACTTCTAAAAATGCTCACTGATATGGTTAAGTTGATGCTGGTGGTTGGAAGAAGGTGTCAGTTACTAAAAATGTAAACATCTCAATAGGGCAGGTAGAGTGTCCTAAGGACATGGCAGCCAGATTCAGAGCAAGTGATTAAAGAGAAAGGAAGGCACAAGCTTCAGTGTCTTTTATGACCTACCCTCAAAGTCACACTCATCATTTCCCATAATAACATATTAGTTGCCCATAGCAGCCCGATTCATTGTAGGAGAGGACTACCCAGAAGTGTGAATACTAAGAGATGAGAATTATTGGGAATTATCCTTGAGGATGGCTAACAAAAAGATAGAAATATGTTCAAAATATGGCTTTAGAAATAAAAGAACACCTAGTTCACTTCTAAGCACAATGATACTAGAACTCTGAGAAAAATAAAGTCACCTTTGAGAGACCCTGCAAGGAAATTTGTGTATTAGTGTATATCCAGGTGATAGCCGGATTGCAATTTGAGCAAAAGAATTAAGGGGCTATTCAGATAATATGTTGATAATACTGAGGATTTTATGCCCAACTCCTATGCATAACAGTGAATTTCAGGGAATAGAGTAAAATAATTTAAGGAGTTGGGATAAGACTGCAAAAGTAGAGATAACAAGAAATGTACAGAACTTTACTGGCTTGAGGTGTGGGAATAGAAAGGTAACCTGGCCATCTGAGGTTGTCTTTTAGGGACTGACATAAACAAAGACATGATGAGATTAGTCCTAATGGGTTCACTACAAGTGGTAGCAAGGCTTTGAGTATACAGGATATAAGGGAGTGAGTTTCTGGAGTTTTCTCTGCTTCCTTGGCTAAGTAGAACTTTAAGGGAAAGGAAGGTCTTAGCCATAGTACTCAGGCCCCTCCTAGATGATGGGACAGAAGTTTCCAGAAGATGTGGGTTTAATCCCAGTGGTTTAGTGGGAGGGTTTCTGTTGCATCCTTGGTGAAAGGTCACCCCAGCGCCATGTTTGTGTGCTCTCTTGATACTTGTCAATAGACTGATTGACTGGCAGGGAAGTGGACGTCACGTTGTATGCTCTTTTTCCTCAACCCTGAAGGTTAGAGGGCTCAGGGGAAGGAACACTGTGGTATTTCTATTTTTGTGTATTTCCTTTTTGTAATTTATTTTGTGATTTTAACTGGAAGAACTTATCAGAAGTGACTAAGTTCCCCAAATGTATAAGTATCTTAATACTGATTTTTAATTATGTATAAAAGAGATGATCTGTGTGCCTGTGATTACTATGTTATTACAGGTTGAGTTCATTCTCCTTGGTTCTTGTCCCTGCCCCAACAAAGAATTGAAAGGCAGAGACACAGCAGTGAAACAGAGTAAAAATTTTATTTGAATACACTTCATGGGAGGAGTAGGAGAGACTCAGGGAGACACAGGCAGGCTGTTCACTGTGAGGTTCTTTTATGGGGTTTTTGGCAGAACAGAGAAGTCCTTGATTGACAATCTTTGGCCTTAAAGGCCTGGTCTAGTTGGTGAAATGGAGACAAGGGCTGTGCTCTGATTATTTCTGTGCCTGTCCTCTGATATTTTCTGTATCTGGGGAATGTCTTTGCTTGGAAACTTCTTGTCTGGTTTCATCTGGGGAGTATTTGGACATTCCAAATAATTTTGGTCCTTGAAACTTCACCTAATTACTTGTGAATCTTTTCTGGCTCTCTGGTTTTATCTGGTTAACTCTTTGAGCCCCTTTTATTGGGCTCCACTGGTCTTATTCTCCTTCCACCTTCTTATGTCTACCTTTCTGCCTAACATTGTTATCATTATTTCTTATGAACATGTCAGTTTGGGCCCTGAAACAGGATCAGATTTTGGGAAGAGGTCATGTGCTTGGTGGTGATTAAGGGGGTATTGCTAACATGTTGAGATTTATCTTTATATATGTGTATATATGTTGACATATAGATGCATACATATACACACATTCTGTATTTCATGTTATATTCAATAATGTAATATTGTAATATATAAAATACATATATTCTACATAAAACTACTGTTTGATCAATGTTCTTAATACTTATTTTTCTACTGGATGATTCATTTTGAGAAAAAAATGAACTATATTAAATATGCTTTTCTTATTTGAATTCTATCAGTTCATGCATTATATATTCCTGGGCTATTACAAAAGGTCTGTTAGCAGTGCATACTATCTTGGTGAATTATTCTATATATATCAGATACTGTCTTTATTCCTATTTAAGCTATTCTGTTTAAATTCCTATAATATTAGTGTATCACCTTTCTTTTAGTTTTGTCTGGTATTTTGTTTTGCCCATCCCTTAACTTTCTATCTTTCTGAAGCATTATCGTTTAGGTGAGACTTTGTGCAATAGTACATAACTATGATTTTTAAAATACATTTTAGGAGTCTGTTTAAATAGCTGACTTTTAAAACTTTACCTTGATTACAATCACTGATGTATGTGAAATTATTTCTGTCATATATATTTTGTTTTCTATTGGCTATGTTTTTCTTTTTCTCCTTTTCTGTCTTATGTTAGATCAGTGGTTCTCCAGCAGGGCTATTTCTGGTTGTCACAGCAGCTACTAAAAGCAGGGGATGGCTATTGGTATCAAGTGGGTAAGTCTGGGGATGCTGCTAAACATTCTACTGTGCACAGGACAACCATCCAGCCCAAAATGTTCATATATCAAGACTGAGAATAACTATTCAAATTGTGCATTATTTTTTTCTTTTTTAAACTTGTGTGAATTTGGAGTAGAGTTTAAATTAATGAAACATGTTTATTCTCCTATAGAGCTAGAAAAGGCATTTAGAAAGATTTAAATGGATCTGGCTACTTTTCTCATCTTTTGTATTTATTTTAAATTTTTAGTTCAGCCATACTTTTAATCACTCCACATAAGTTATTGTCAATTCCTATAAGCAGAAGTTGCATATATTTACCCATATGTTTTTACCATTTTCTTTACTTCTTATACCTTCTTCCCTCTCTCTGAGCCTCTTACTTCTTGTTAAGGTACATGCATTAATAACTTTTTCAGCAAAGGTAGGTGAGGGCAAGTTATCTGGCTTTTATTTCACATTCATTATTTAATAACAGTGTGGCTGTAATAAAATTATATTTATATTAATTTCCCTTCAGCACTTTGAAAATGTTTCAATATCCTCTCAGACCCACTGTTACTCTCTGTGATCAGTATGTTAACTCCTTCCTAGGTCATCTATTTTTTTTTTATTAAGGCATCATTGATATACACCTTTATGAAGTTTTCACATGAACAACATTGTGGTTACTACATTCACTCATATTATCATGTTGCTCCCACACCCTATTGCAGTCACTGTCCATCAGTGTAGTAAGATGCCAAGACTCACTACTTGTCTTCACTGTGCTACACTGTCTTTCCTGTGAACCCCACATAAACCATGTATGCCAAACATAATGCCTTTCAATCCCCTTCTCCCTCTCATCTATTTTTTATTACCCACATCTTGAAGGTATTTTTACTTGATAAGTCAGTCATTTTGATACTGTGTCTTAATATGAATTATCTTCTGACATCTGCTTGGGACCCATTATGGTTTTGTTGCTTAATTGGATAATATATATCTTAAATTAGTTCTAGAAAATTATTGATAGTGTCTCATTAAATATTTCCTTTTAATTTATTTGCATAATTACATATTTCTGGGTATATATTTGAATTCAGTTTCACATCATCTGTTTAAACTTTTAATTTCAAAGACTGATTTTTGGAATCATAAAGACTAACGTTTCTGTGTTTTGTTTCATCAAATATACCTATTTTAATTTTTATAACATCGTCTTTTTCCCTTATGCCTTCTGTTCATTCCTTTATCACATTTTTACCTCATGGTCACAAAATGGCTGCTTAATGTCTAGCCTCAGTGTTCTAGCTGAGAATAAGAGAAATTAAGTTCCAAAATGTAAAGGAGGTCTATCTATCTTTTCAAAAAGTTATCTTGAAATTCCTACCTGATTGTGGCCTCCAGATATCAACAGTGGATAAAAGGATCTGTGGTTCATCCCAGTAAACTTAGAAAGACAGGCCCAAGAGAACCACGCAAGAGCTTGGAAAAGTGGATATGTGAGTTGTAATGTACTGACTGTTGTAGTCATGGAGGTGTGCTGTTCAGATCTTTTTGGGAGCCTTCTTTGGGGAGCATAGCTTTCAGCCTCTAGCTATCAACCCATTGGTTCTGTCACAGCTTTCTGCCCAAAGCTGCTCCCAGCCAAAGACTGGGATGGTGTACTAGATCCATCCAATTTCTGCCCAATTCAGGACTCCATCCAAGGTAGGCCATTGGCCAGGTCAAGTCTTTCTCAGAACTGGGGTATGGACTGGGGCTCTTCTTACCTAAGCCTTTCTTTGATAGTCATTAGATTTTCATCATGCTCTGAAGGTTCTCCATGCCTATTCCTGCTTCCATGTTTTGCCACTTGCTTTTATTTTGGAGTTTGAGAAGCTGTTTTCATTTAGTTTTTGGATATGTTGTATGTCAGATACTGGATTCCCTATATAGTTTCTCCAGTTTGGATTTGGGAAGACCAAAATCTATGCTGTCACCACTGCCATCATAGTGCCTGAATTCCATCCATTAACTATTTACAGATGAAGGTATAGTTTTTTATTATTTTAGAGACCATAGTGTAAATGCATATTCTGGAAAAACAATGCTAAGCACAAACATAAGCAAAAAAAAAAAAAAAAGAGGAAGTGGGTACAGGAAAATTGATAGTATAATTATAATAATATCAATAATTTTACTATAACTAATGGGCTAAATACATATATAAAGCAATTTCTTACACAATTTCCTCAGAGCTGACAGTAAAATTGAGAGTAAAGGAGTCATATTTCTCTTTTATATGTATATTTCTCTTTTATAACATTATATAGTGTTAATCTATGAGTTATTGGTTAACATTATCAACTGCAGAGTAAACTTCCCTAATATTTAAAAAACTTTGATTAATTCAACAGTGAAGATTTGTACTAAGATTTTAGTACAAAGAATATTAGGATCCATAAGCAACTGAAATATAACATCCTATATTTTAGAAAGTTATATATAAGGTATTTAAGATGTATATTTTGTAGAAAGAGAATAGGTGTGTTCAATTGGAAATTCTACACCATAGTTCATAATTCTGAAATAAAAGGAAAGGATATTGTAAGAATTGAAGTAATTTTGATCGAGGTATATAAAATAGAGGAAATTTCTAAGTAACAAAGTAGGTAAGGTTACCTTTAGGGAACTGTAAGTTACTGGTACTTAAAGAGAGAAAAAAATTTGTGTAGACATTGAGTTTGGCAGAGCTGTGGAGATAATGTATCTTTTCAATCTCAAACATTATTTCATTTTTGATGCTGTCTTATTTTCAACATTAATTTTATATTACTTTTTTTTTCAATGACCTTGACCAACATATGGGAAATAATGAGCTCCATCCTTCTATGTCTTGAAAGGTTTGGTAACTTAGAGAGATATCCGAGCACTAAATGTCTTCATAGTTACTTGAAAGTTGTATCCTCCTTAAAAAAACAAAAAACAAAAATGAATGTTACATTAGGCAGATGTGAAATCAACCAAAATCATGAGTTATTTTAGTCTGCAGAATATTTTAGATTGCAGCAAGATAGGCTAGCTTCTGTTTCCATCCAGATGGAACTTGTGAGATCAAATGCAGTGGTTTATGAGGAGAAGGCAGGGTGGCCCGAAACTTAATGCTGTTTTCTCCCCATTTAACACATATTTTTATGATTACATGTAAATGTTATCCCACAATATTCACAATGTTACATACACTTATACTTATGTGACATTAGTCCAATTGCGAAGTTTTTCATATTGCCCTCTTTAGATAATGCTTTTTGGGGGCGCCCTTGCTTTCTCCAGTATACTGTGTGCACTGATGACTGCCTAATTTTGAAATGAAAACAAGGAGGTACCTAATACTTGATATCTTTCGCTTCACAACCAAAGCAACCTGAGCCTTACCTCTCCAGTAGGGTTCGAGAAGAAGTATTTTTAGCTTCCTAGAGAACAAGAAATTCACCTCTTCTTTATCCATTCATCTACTGATGGACACATAGGTTGCTTCCATATCTTGGCTATTGTAAATAGTGCTGTGGTAAACATATGGGTGCATATGTCTTTCTGAATCTGAGATATTGCTTTCTTTCGGTAAATTCCTAGGAGGGGAATTCCTGGGTCAAATGGTATTTCTATTTTTAGTTTTTTGAGGAACCTCCATATTGCTTTCCACAATGGTTGAACTAATTTACATTCCCACCAACAGTGTAGGAGCATTCCCAATTCTCTGCATCCTCACCAGCATTTGTTGTTTCTTGTCTTTTTGATGTTGGCCATCCTAACTGGTGCAAGGTGATATCTTATTATTGCATTTAATTTGCATTTCCCTAATGATTAGTGATATGGAGCATCTTTTCATGGGCTGTTGGCCATCTGAATTTCTTCTTTGGAGAAATGTCTGTTCAGATCCTCCACCCATTCATTTAATTGGGTTATTTACTTTTTGATTGTTGAGGCATGTGAGCTCTTTAAATATTTTGGATGTTAACCCATTATCAGATATGTCATTTACAAATATATGCTCCCATACTGTAGGATGCCTTTTTGTTCTGGTGTTGGTGTCCTTTGCTCTACAGAAGCTTTTTAATTTGATGTAGTACCATTTGTTTATTTTTGGTTTTGTTTCCTTTGCCTGAAGACATGTGCTCAGGAAAAAGTTGCTCATGTTTATATTTAAGAGATTTTTGCCTATGTTTTCTTCTAAGAATTTTATGGTTTCATGACTTACATTCAGGTTTTGATCCATTTCAAATTTACTTTTGTGTATGGATTTAGTCAATAATCCAGTTTCATTTTCTTACTGTAGCTGTCCAGTTTTGCCAACACCAGCTGCTGAAGAGGCTGTCATTTCCCCACTGTATATCCGCGGCTCCTTTATTAATTGGCCATATATGTGTGGGTTTATATCTGGGCTCTGTATTCTGTTCCATTGATTTATGTGTCTGTTCCATTGATTTATGTGTCTGTGCAGTGACAAATTGTTTTGATTACTGTGTCTGTATAGTAAAGCTTGAAGTTGGGGAGTATAATCCCTCCCCGCTTTATTCTTCCTTCTCAGGATTGCTTTGGCTATTCAGGGTCTTTTGTGGGTCCATATGAATTTTAGACTATGTGTTCTAGTTCCTTGAAGAATGCTGTCAGTATTTTGATAGGGATTGCATTGAATCTGTAGATTGCTCTAAGCAGGATGGCCATTTTGACAATATTAATTCCTCCTATCCATGAGCACAGGATGTATTTCTATTTATTGGTGTCTTCTTTAATTTCTCTCATGAGTGTCTTGTAGTTTTCAGGGCAGGTCTTTCACCTCCTTGGTTAGGTTTATTCTTAGGTATTTCATTCTTTTTTATGCAATTGTGAGTGGGATTGTTTTCCTAATTTCTCTTTCTCCGAGTTCATTGTTAATATATAGGAATGCACCAGATTTCTGTGTATTAATTTTGTATCCTGCAACTTTGCTGAATTCTGTTATTATAGTTTTGGCATGGATTCTTTAAGTTTTTTTTTATGTACAATATCATGTCAGACTGACAGTTTGACTTCTTCCTTACCAACCTGGATGCCTTTTATTTCTTTGTGTTGTCTGATTGCCGTGGCTAGGACCTCCAGTATTATGTTGAATAAAAGTGCACAGAGTGGGCATCCTTTCTTGTTCCCAATCTTAAAGGAAAAGCTTTCAGCTGATCGCTGTTAAGTATGATGTTGGCTGTGGGTTTATCATATATGGCCTTTCTTATTTTGTGTTACTTGCCTTCTGTACCCATTTTGTTAAGAGCTTTTATAATGAAACAATGTTGAATTTTGTCAAATGCCTTTTCAGCATCTATTGAAATGATCATGTGATTTTTGACCTTTTTGTTGATGTGAATGATGTTGATGGATTTTCGAATATTGTACCATCTTTTTATCACTGGAATAAATCGCACTTCATCGTGATGAATGATCTTTTTGATGTATTTCTGAATTCGGTTTGCTAATATTTTTTTGAGGTTTTTTGCACTGATGTTCATAAGGGTAATTGGTCTGGAATTTTCTTTTATTGTGGTGTCTTTGTCTGATTTTGGTTTTAGAGTGATGCTGGCTTCATAGAATGAGTTTGGAAATATTCCCTCCTCTTGTATTTTTTGGAATACTTTAAGAAGGATGGGTATTAGTACTTCTTAAAATGTTTGAGAAAAAAATCACCTGTGAAACAATCTGGAACTGGTATTTTGTTTTTAGGTATTTTATTGATTACCAATTCAATTTCATTGCTGGTATTTGGTCTGTTCAGATTCTCTGTTTCTTTGGTCAGTCCTGGAAGGTCGTATTTTTCCAAAATTTGTCCATTTATTCTAGGTTGTCCAATTTATTGGCATATAATTTTTCACAGTATTCTCTAATACTTCTTTGTATTTCTGTTGAATCCATTATGGTTATTCCTTCATTTCTGATTCTATTTATGTGTGTAGACTCTTTTTTTCTTGATAAGTCTCGTAAGGGTTTATCTATTTTGTTTATTTTCTCAAATAACCAGCTCCTGGTTTCATTCTTTCTATTGTTTTAATCACAATTGTTTTATTATTAGAATATATAAAAGCCTTTAAATAAGCCCAGATTCCAAAATTCTAAGCTAAAGCAGCATACTGATTTTTAATCTTAATTTGTATTTAACAAGTATTTGGTATATTTGAAGTGATCAATACATTAAAAGTTTCATATACACATGATGCTTAATAATCTCACATTCACCTGAGAAATAAAATTCAGAAAGGAGACAATAGAAAATAATAACATAATAAGAAAGAACTTTTTGGATCTCTTCAGTAACTAAAGTGAATATTTTCCTTTTAAATTAGATGAGACCATGATCTATATAGTAGGTCTTTTGGGAGAAAATGATGAGTAATATGAAGGGTTTTTAGGTGGGCACATGTATCATATATGAAGGATATCTTCTAAAAGGTTTATCAAAAGTTGTATCTTTAAAGTTTCTTGCAAGATAAGATATTATTTAAAAGGTTCTAAAGAAATAAGATGCAATGTCACAAAAGGAAAATCTAATGGAATAAATTAAGAATTTGCTGTTAATGTCGGATGTTACCCCTAATACAGTGCTTTTGAAAATCCATCTTAGCTCTGCAAGAGAGAGGCTGAGTGAATGTCTTAGAAATGTCTTATATTTTGTTTTATTTTTCCCTATTCTTAGACTAACACAATTGCAAAGTGGGTTTAGAAATATCACTCTAAATATAACATTGCATTTCATACCAAGTTCTTTTTCTCAATCAAATTACTTTTAAAATTGAGTAATTTTTGGCCCATAATGTCATTAATCAAGTTGGTCAGGTTGAAATCTTGTTACAAAATATTACAAATGTATTGAGTGAAAAACCTCTCACTGTAAATAAAATATTGCAAAATTAAAGAAAAAAGATTACAACCATTCAGGGAAAAAAAATTCTGAGTAACAAAGAAAAAGTAGATAGCAGGATCTCCTTTAGTAAATATTGCATAATTAAAGAAAAAAGATTTAAACCACTCAGGGAAAAAAATTCTGAGTAATAGAGAAAAAATAGATAGCAGGACCTCTCAAAAAAAATGAGAATAAATGGAGGATCCCAGCAGATACCCACCACATACCATTATATCTTAACACAAGTCTAGGAAGAAAGTACTACTCTTTTAAAATCAGTACTGCTCTTAAATTTCATCCATAATATTTTCCTAATAGCAGGGGGGAAGGAGGTGAGGAGTCAAAATCTGACATTCACTCTTATTACCACTCAAAAATGTTTCTAGGGAAGGAATCTATAGAGAGAGGCTGAACATTCAATTAGTATATGTGTATAACTTTACCATTTAATGTGTCATTGCTGCTATCCATCACTCTTCTTGAAAGCTAAGAGGAAAGGCAGCTAGTTTGAAGTAATTGTCCCTGAGACTTTCTCTTTGACTCATGGATGAGAGAAGTATGCTTTTTAATTTCTAAATACTTGGGGATTTTCCAGATACCTTTCCATTATTGACTTTTAGTTGTGTGTTGTTATGGTCCAGGAACATACTTTGTATAAATTTCTGTCCTTTTAAATGTGTTAAAGTTTGCTTTATGTCTCAGGGTGCACTCTATCTAGATGCATGTTCCATTGTGAACAATGTGTATTTTCCTATTGTTAGGTGGAGTGTTCTACAACTCTCAGATCCAGTTGATTGATAGGGGTTTCCCAGTTATCTATTTCCTTATTGGTTTTCTGCCTACTTGTTCTATCAATTACTGAGAGAAGCAAACTAATGTTTTCTACTATAATTACAAACATACATTTCTCCTGTATTTTGATGCTCTGTGTTACCTGCATATATATTTAGAATTCTTAAATCTCTTTGGAATTCCCACTCCTTTTATTATTATGTAATAATAATATCACTGAAAAACTTTCTTGTTCTGAAGTGTAATTTGACTGAAATTAATATAGTTACTCCAGATTTCTTTTGATTACTGAGTGTAATCAAAAGATTTTCTCTATCCTTTTGCCTTAACCTACTGATGCCTTATACTTATAGTGGGTTTCTTATTGACAACATAAGTTGGATCATTCTTTTTGTAACTATTGAGTTTAGATCATGGTCATTCAAAATGGTTATTTATGTGATTGGATTATATTCTAGCATCTTGTTAGCTGCTTTCTATTTGTTCCATTTGGTCCTTGTTTCTTTTTCTCTTTTACTGCCTTCTCTGGTTTTATCTAATTTTTTGATTATATCATTTAAAAATATATTTTAGTTCTGGGGTTTACAACATATGGTTTCAGATTAAATATAACATTAAAATAAAATGTTAACATAATATTATACCATATTGTGTGGTATAAGAAATATTTAATTGTGTATAATCAATTATTAGGAGGAAAAACAAATTCCTCCCTCCCCTTTTGTGCCATTATTGTCATGATTTTTGTGCAATCAACATCCAATATATTTTGTCTGTTTTTCCTTTTCAAAAAACTGAAAATAAGAAAAATATTGTATATTGTATTTTTACTTTTATTTTTCCATTTTCAACATTCTTCCATTTTTTCTGCCAACTTAAGCTTCTCATTGATCATATGCCCTTTCCCTAAAGACATGTCTAATATTTCTTATGGATTAGGTCTAGTGGCAATGAATTCTCTCTGTTTTTGTTTCCCTGCAAGTGTTTATTTCTCCTTTAACTCTGAAAAATGTGTTCCTTGGATATAGAATCCTACACTGAGTTTCTTAGTTTGACTAATTTTAGAAAATCCTTAGCATTCCTGTTTTCTCTTTAGTGTACTTCTGAGATTCTGATTCTACATATGTTGGGCTCTGATATTGTCTCATAGATCTAGGATGCTCTGGAATTCTGTTTATTTCCCTTTTTATTCTTTGCGTTTCAGTTTGATTATTTCCTCAGCTTTATTGTTTCTGTTGATGAGGCAGATAGTCTTCATTTCTGTTAACACTTTTTAAAAATTTCTAACTTTTCTATTTAATTCTTTCTCATATTTCCTATTATTTTCCTGGAACTACCAATGTGATCTTTCTATGATAGCTACCAGCTTGGTGGGAAGTCAAAATGACTGCTAGAGAGGGAGATGAAACCCTAATAATGATTGAGATTGACTGTCTCTGACCATTTGTTAACAAAAACATCTACCTACAATTAGGAGTGAATTAGAGTAAAAGCTGTCCTATATTACATAAAGAAGCCTAGGTACCATATATATGAGTAACAAATGATTATCCTTGTCATTGTCCATCAGTGAGGATATATTTAGGGAGAATTTCTCACCAGAAATGTAACAGAAATCCTGAGATAGGGAGTTCTAAATGGGTTCAGACCATTGGAGTTGCTAGTTGGAACTCAAAATTCAACATCTTTAAATATTAGCTTGATTTCTAGGCTTATTTCCTAATATTTCAAGCCCTGGGTATATCACATCTAGCTGAAAAAGAGAGGGACTTATTTTCATCATTTTTTTTAAATTTAGAAAATAAGGTCTTTTCCAGAAATCATGTCCCCCAGTGGGCTTCCTCTTTATAACATTACTCAACATTTCTAATGTATCTATTTGCTCATTGTGATGGGTAGTGGGGAAGCTAGTGTCTGACATTAACAGTTTTTGTAATAAGAGATGAGCTCAATCAAGCAAGAAAATGTGTAGGTCAAAGGTTCTGGTTATATAAGCACTGGTGCTACCAAAAACACTTCTTAAAATCTCTTGCAATGGAAGATGTATAAAATCTGTAAGACTTATCATTCAAGCCACAAATTCAAAGGACAAACGTCTTGGGTTATATGAAAATGTAAGGTGGTACAAACTTAGTGACATTCTGGTTCAAGTCACCAAGATTTCTCATTGTAGCAATACATTGGTACCTGTATTCCCTTATAGCATTTTATTTATGCACTTCCTTGCTAGAATGAAAACATTAGGGTAGGCATATTTGAAATTATTCTTCATTATGTAGCCTAGTAGCAAGGATAATAATGTGAGCCTAATAAGTAATCATTAATGTTTGTTAAACAAATTCATGAATGTTTTACCAAACTGTGTCTTGACAAAATTTCTATTCTTAAATATAAATCCATATCTTAGGAAAATACGTGGGACAGCAGCTATGCAAAAATGCTATCTAAGAAGAGGATAATAAAAAGGAAACTCAATGCAAATGTCAGTTAAAGTCCTTCTGGAAACAAATAAAACTCAAGAAACAGACGTTCTCATTCATTTGTTGTACAATGAAAAAAATACTAAAAATGATTAAACTACAAAAAGGTAAACAATTCATTAAAGAGTTTCTACTCCTGAAATAGATAATCTGACCACTTACAGAACAAAAGAATCAATGATTTTGCAAAAATTACAGAAAAAGGAAATATTAATTAAAAGGGCAATATTAATCCAAATTATTATACAATAACTACCCCTGAAACAAATGCCTGGCACATTCAGGTTTTAAAGATGTATATTGTGTGTTGGTATTCTGTCAAAAAAAGTCACTAACATATAAGGAAGTCTTCCTTCAGATTTTGTTACAGAACTATGCAAGTCCAAAATTGTCTAGGAAAATAAATGTTGGCATAATATCTGTGAAAACTGTGAAGATAATGACACTCCAAAAAAGCAGACAAAAATTGTCAGAATCAAATTTTGTCAAACTTTGGAAATTAACCAAAGCCTTCAGCAATGAGGTGGGATGTAGTCAAGATAAATGGCTGATTCTCAGTAACATCAGCAGACTTTGTGGCATTTAATTTATTCTATTCTTATTCACTGCTCTATAGCTCAGCAGGAACCTTGAAAAGATAATAGGCCATATTCCTGGTATCAGAGGAAGCAAAATGGTACTGAAGCTCTTTCCAAGTTTTATTTCCATAGTATAGTAATTACTTGACCTGTCTAGTGGTTCCCTGAAAGACTCGACTCAAATAACTTATTTTTTGACCTCATTTAAACTTCCTTAGTGCTAAAAAGTTCTTCCTGTGAGTTATTAGTCAAATGTTTTAACATCATGAAATAAATCCTAACATGGTTTAAAAGAGATGGTATAGATAATAGATAAACAAAAAATCTTCAAAGGCTAAGCTGAAGAATTAGATGTCCATTGGAGTTTTGGAAAAATGACATATTCCTGGGAAACAACATGCATTCATAGACTTGTGTACATATTCAATTGAAACAACGTTTTAAGTTTTTCACCTGTGATGTACCATGAGGCTCTGCACAAGCAGGAAATGGACGCTAAGTCAGAGTTTAAAATTCCTGGCTGAGTGTTGCGTGTTTAAGGTATATGTCTTAACATTCACACACAGTCCCTCAACAATGACTGGGAGACTTACTTGTTCTAGGAATTTAAGGAAATCTTTAGTGTTTATGACTACTAAGCAAACCAAGAAGAGACTGTAGTGGCCACAAATTATAAAACAACAGACTTTAAAAGGTATCCAGAAGTGTCACTATCCAAATAACAACAACAAAAGCAAATAGTAACAATAACAAACTCTGGGTAGGAGGAGTATCTGATTTCCAGAGTTGTACAGATATTATTTGAAATGTACATGATATTATTTTTCATTAAAACATTATGATTATACAAAGAAACAAGGCTGTATAACCCACACAAAAGAAAACAATCAATAAAAACCATCCCTGAGGAAGCCTAGATGTTAGACATACTGTAAATTAGCTATTTTAAATATATTCAAAGAGCTAAAGGACAGCATGTCTAAATAAATAGAGGAAAATATGAGAATGTTGCCTCAACAAATATAGAATACCAAAAAAGATATAAATCCTGTAGTTGAAAAGTAAAATAACTGCAATAAAAAATTCAGTAGAAAGGATCAAAAAACATTTATTTAGGTAGAATAAAAAAATTAGCAAACTTGAAGAAAGATCAATTTAGATTATCCAGTCTAAGGAACAGGAAAACAAGAATGGAGAAAAGTAAATGGTGCCTCAATACTTGTGGAACACCATCAAAGGTTCCAGTACAAAGTGAACCAATTAACAGAATTGAAGGCAGAAAGAGGCATTTCAACAGCAATGCCTGGAAACTTCAATACCCTATTTTCAATAATGTATAGAACACTAGACACAAGATATCAAGGAAATGGAAAACTTGTACATTATAAGCCAACTAGGACTAAGAGACACTCCTCCCAACAAGAGAATACATGTTCTTTTCAAGTGTTAATGTAATATTTTCTAGAACATATGTCCATAAAACAAGCCCCAATAAATTTTAAAGGGTTGAAATCATATATGTTCTCTTACCACATTAAATGAAATTAGAACTCAATAACAGAAGGAAATTAAGGAAATTCACAAACATGAGGTAATTAAAAAACACACTCCTAACTAACCAAGGGGGTCAAAGAATAAATCACAAGGGAATTACAAAATATGTTGTAATATCAATAGTTATTGTATGAAATGAAAGTAGCACTCTATTACTTACATCCATAATCGCCTACAATAAAAAGGATCTCAAATCAATAATCTTCAACCTTAAAAGAGTAGGAAAAAGAACTATAAACAAAATCCAAAGGAGAAGACAGAAGTAGTAAAGATTAGAGAACAATGAACAAAACCAAAAATTGTTTCTTTGAAAAGATCCACACAATTGACAATTCTTTAGCTTCACTGATCAAGAAAAAAATAAAAAAATCTCAAATTTCTAAAATCAGGAGTTAAAGATGGATCATTATAGAAATAAAACTGGATTATAAGGAAATACTTCAAGTAGGTATAAGCTGACCAATTAGATAACAATGAGTAAATTTCTGGGAAGATGAATACTACCAAAACTTAAGAAGAAAAAGAAAATATGAATAGATCAATAACTAGTAAACAGATTAAGTGAGTAATGAAAACTTCAGACAAAGAATTAGCACTAGATGACTTCACTGGTGAATTCAACCAAACATTTGCATAATGTTAATAGTTTAGTATTACTATTAACACTAATACTTCCCAAACACTTACAAAAACTAGATGAGTTGAATGAAAACTTCTTAACTCATTTTAGGAGGAGGTTATTATCCTGATAGTAAAGTCAGACAAAGTTCTTTCAAGAAAATACTACAGGCCAGTGTCTTCTATGAATATTGACACAGATACTCTCAGCAAAATACTAGAAAACCAGATTTAACAGCATATTTAAAGGATTACATACTAGGAATAAGTGAGATTTATTTCAGGAATTTAAGGTTGGCTGAAAATACAATACATTAGACTTACAGTGAAAAATATGGTGGAGTGGGAAGTCAGGAGGAAACCTCCCCTCAACACAGATCAAGGAAGCAACTACAGCAAATATAACTAACCCTGAAAGTGACCTGAAGACTACAGAACAAATCGTTTACACCTGATGAAGAAGAGAAGACCACACAGAAAAAGGTAAAGTGTTAGAGTCCCAGCGGAGCAGGATCCGAGTCCTTCCCCCATCCCAGCCCACAAGTGGGAGGAAGTGGAAAGGAGTTGGAAGGTGATAAGAGCTCAAGAACTCTGCACACCTAGCTCTGGAGATCTGCTCTAGGGACATGAGTCTACATTGCATTGGGTTTGGTGATTAATGGGGCTGAACATCAGAGAGAGTCAGAACACTCTGGGAGGCTGAGACTCCTGTTGCTTGCAAAGGACAGGCATGCACCATGAGTCCCACTGAGAACCAACACAGAGGTGGCAGTTTGAAGGATTTACCAGCAGTGGGAGGGGTACCAGAGGGATGAGGTTTAGACAGAGCTCTCTCAGCAGGAGAAAGAACAGGTGGGCAACACTTTGCCAGTCTTCCCTCAGCCCAACTGGTTGGGCGCTTGTGGGAGCCAGCACCAAATGCTCCATCTCTCTTGCTGGCAGCTCAGCCATGAGGCACTTTTCTGTGTATCTACCCACCCAGAT
Source organism: Smutsia gigantea (assembly GCA_032199065.1). Classification (NCBI taxonomy): domain Eukaryota; kingdom Metazoa; phylum Chordata; class Mammalia; order Pholidota; family Manidae; genus Smutsia; species Smutsia gigantea. The sequence continues at coordinate 42,665 of JAVSCE010018454.1, read as the reverse complement.
GGCCCATTTGGCACTGCAGTAGTCACTTTGTTGCATGGCAGGCAGAGGGAGGCTTTCTCAGCCCTTTCTCAGCCCAGCTGGGGAGGTGCCTATGGTAGCCAGGTCCAAAGGCTTCTTCTTCCTCACTGACAGCCCAAAACCGCACCATGCTCCCCTGTGCACCTGACCACATTTCCACCAGACCAGCAGCATTGCCATCACTTCTACAGGTCAGACAGAGGGTGGGCCCAGCCACAATTATCTCAGCAGAAGAACCACTGCATGACTCACAAAGGGCCTCTGCTGACAGAGATCAACCACAGCTTGCAGAAAGGCAGCCCCTCACACAGCCCACAACAGCAACTGCAGCTCCAGTGTAAAGAAGAATCAGGCACAGGTGAGCAGAGTCTTGAGCTTCAGGGCACCACAGGATACCTTCTTCATAAAGCCATTCATTACTCCCTAGATAAGGAGGCATACTGGATCTATCTAAAGGAAGAAACACAGAAACCTTGACAAAATAAGGAGGCAGAGGAATATGTTCCAAACAAAACTACAGGATAAAACACCAGAAAGAGGGCTAAATGAAATGGAGATCACTAATCTTTTTGATAAAGATTTCAAAGTAACAGTCATAAATATGCTCACTGATCTGCAGGAAAGTATTGATGATCTCAAGGAGGATTTCAACAAAGAGAAGACTCTATATAAAGACCACTTACAATAATACAGACTGAATAATACAGTCACTGAAATGAAATATACAATTGAGAGAATGAATAATAGATTGCTACAAGTAGAGGAGAAAATCAATGACATGGAAATTAGAGAACAGGAAAACAATGAAGCTAAAGAAGAGAGAGAAGAAAAGAATCTCTAGAATCAAGAAGATGCTAAGAGAGCTGTGTGACAACTCCAAATGAAAAATACTCACATAATAGGGGTACCAGAAGGAGAAGAGGCAAAGGGGTAGAAAGTCTCTTTGTAGAAATAATTGCTGAAAACCTCCCCAGTCTGGGGAAGGAAATAGATACCCAGGCCCTGGAAGTACAAAGAGCCCATAACAAAGGGAACCCAGAAAGACAACACCAAGACATAATAAAAATAAAAAAGAGTAAGTATTAAAAGAAGGTATTGAAAGCAGCTAGAGAGGGGAAAAAATTACTTATAAGGGAAACCCCATTAGGCTTACAGCAGACTTCTCAGCAGAAACTTTACAGGCCAGAAGAGAGTGGCATTAAATATTTAATGTTCTGAAACAGAAGGACCTTCAACCAAGAATCCTGTACCCAGCAAGGTTACCATTCAGAATTGAAGGAGAGATTAAAAGTTTCCAGATAAATGAAAGAAATCATCACCACCAAATTGGCCTCACCAGATATGTTAAAGGGACTTATGTAGATGGAAATGTTCTTAAGCTTAACTAAGTTTTCATCAGTGAAAATAAACCCAGAGTAATAGAACAATTACTTACTAAGCAAGTCTGAAGTTTAAAAAAAAGTAATAAAATCAACTATACACAAAATCAGTCAAGGGATACACACACAAAAAATGTAGGGTATGATATCTAATAAAGTGTGGAGGAGGAAGAAGAAGAAAAAAGTGCTTTTAGATTGTATTTGAAATAGAGTGACCATCAACTTAATATAGACAGTTATATAGTTAGGAACCTATCCTTGAACATTATGGGAACCACAAACCTAAAGCCTATAATAGATACACACACACACAAAAAAAGTAATCCAATCACAGCACTAAAGAAAGCCATGAAATAACAGAAGAGTATAAGAGAGGAAGAAAGGAACAGAGAGGAACTACAGAAACACCAGAAAACAAGCAAACAGAAAAAGAAAAATTTAAACCAATATCCCTGATGCACATAGATGTAAAAATCCTCAATAAAATATTTAAAAAATTAATTAAAAAATACATCAAAAGGATCATCTATCACAGCCAAGTGGGATTTATTCCAGGGGTGCAAGGATGGTATAGTATTCATAAATCAATCAATATGATACATCACATTAACATAAAAAGAGGATAAAAACCATATGATCATCTCAATAGATACAACGTACCTCAACATAATAAAGGGCATATATGACAAATCCACAGCTAACATAGTACTCATGATGAAAAGCTGAAAGCTTTCCTCTAAGATCAGGAACAAGACAAGGATGTTCTTTCTCACCACTTTTATTCAACACACAACTGGAGGTCTTAGCCACAGCAATCAGGCAAGACAGAAATAAAAGGCATCCAAATTGGTAAGGAAGAAGCAAAACTGTCACTATTAGTAAATGGCATGATACTATATATAGAAAAACCGTAAAGATTCCACCAAAAAATTATTATAACTAATAACACGATTCAGCAAAGTAGCAGGGTTCATAAATAATACAAAGAAATCTTTTGTGTTCCTATATACTAACAATGAACTAGCAGAAAGAGAAATCAGGAAAACAATTCCATTTACAATTGCATCAAAAAGAATAAAATACATAGGAATAAACCTAACCAAGAAAGTGAAAGACCCATATTCTGAAAACTTTGAGGCTCTGATGAGAGAAATTATAGATGACACAAATAAAATGGAAATCTAACCCATGCTCATGATAGGAAGAACTTATATTTTCAAAATGACCATCCTGCCCAAAGGAATTTACAGTTTCAATGCAATCCTTATAAAAATACCAACATCATCTTTCAATGAACAAGAGCAAATAACCCTAAAATTTATATGGATGCACAAAAGACCCTGAATAGCCAACACAATCCCGAGGAAGAACAAAGCTGGGGGTATTATGCTCCCTGACTTCAAATCAAACAGTTTGGTACTGGCACAAGAACAGATCCATAGATCAATGGAACAGAATAGAGAGGCCAGATATAAACCCAGGTCTATGTGGTTAATTAATATATGATAAAGGAGCCATGAATATATATGGGGGGAAAAACAGTCTCTTCAATAACTGGTATTGGGAAAATTGGACTGCTACACGCAAGAGAATGAAACTGGATTACTGTATAACTCCATACACAAAAGTAAAACTCAAAATGGATTAAAGACCTGAATGTAAGACATGAAACCGTAAAGCTCTTAGAAGAAAACACGGGTAAAAGTCTCTTGAACATAAGCATGAGCTGTTTTTTTCTGGACAAATTTTCCTGGGCAAGGGCAACAACAACAAAAAAATGGATATGTGAGACTACATCAAACTAAAAAGTTGTGTTCAGCAAAGGACACCATCAGCAGAACAAAAAGGCAGCCTACAGTATGGGAGAATATATATGTAAATGACTTATTTGATAAGGGGTTAACATCCAAAATATATAAAGATTCTATACTAAACTCAACACCAAAAAAAAAAAACCCAATTAAAAAGTGGGTGGAGGAACTGAACATTTTTTTCGAAGATTACTTTTTCCAAAGAAGAAATATAGGTGGCCAACAGGCATATGAAGAGATGTTACACATTGCTTAGCATCAGGGAAATGCAAATCAAAACCACAATGAGATGTCACTTCACACCAGTTTGAATGGCCACTATCCAAAAGACAAGAAATAACACGTGTTGGTGTGGATGTGGAGAAAATGGAACCCTCCGACACTATTAATGGGAATGTAAATTGGTGTAGCCACTATGGAAAGCAGTATGGAGTTTTCTAAAAAAAACTTACAAAATCCCTGATTCAAAAAGGTGTATGCACCCGTGTTTATTGCCACATTATTTACAACAGCCAAGATATAGAAGCAACCAAAATATCTTATCCATAGATAAATGGATACAGAGGAGGTGGTAGATATACACAGTCAAATATTATTAAGCCATAAAAAAATAAAGAAATCCTCCCATTGTGACAACATGGGTGGACCTACAGGGTATTCTGCTAAATGAAATAAACCAGTCAGAGAAAGACAAATATGATTGCAAAATATTATTTTTGGAATCTAAAACCAACAATATCAAAAGGAATAAAATAGCATTAGACTCAAAGACATTCACAAGTAACTGGTGGTTACTCTGGGGAAGGGTTTGTGGTGGGTGGATGGGAGGGGGATAAAGGGTACAAAGCATCTCCATCATAATATAAGTTGGTCACAGGGATGGTAGTACAGCATGGAGAATATAGGGAAAAATTCTGTAACATCTTTCTATGTTGAAAGATAGTAACTGCACTAGAGGGGGTGAGGATTTAATAATATTGTTAACTGTTGAATCAGGGTGTTGTATATTTGAAACTAATATAAAATTGTATGTCAACTATACTTCAATTAAAAAAGACAACCTAATTAAAAACCGGGCCCTCCCAAAGTAATAAAAACTATACTATCCATTAAAAAAAAATCATATAGGGACCCAAGATGGTGGCGTGAGCAGGGCAGTGGAAATCTCCCAAAACCATATATGTTTGCGAAAATACAACAAATACAACTATTCCTAAAAGAGAGATCAGAAGATACTGTACAACAGCCAGGCTACAGCTACATTTGCGAGAACTCAGTGCCTCCCCAAACGGGTAAGATACAAAGCCATGACCCGGTGGGACCCAAGCACTCCCCCACCCCAGCTCACCTGTGGGAGGAAAAGAATCAGAGTGGGGAGGGAGTGGAATCACAGACTGCTAAATAACCAGCCCTGGTGATCTGCACCTGCAGCACAGACACACATCGCATGGTGTACTGGAGATTACAATAACGGAAGGGCAGGATCCGAGATGGAGACTGTGAGCGGGTCCCCACAACAGGCTCCCCTGGGACAAAAGAAAAGTGGATGCTTTTAAAAAAGTCTTAAAGAGACAAGGGCCCAACAGCTGAATAAAATCATCCCAGCACACTCAGCCCAGCAGGCTGGGAATCTTGAGGAATTTCGGGCCCCCTAACCAGCTGCCAGGTAAAGCAACCCCACCAAAGCCCCTCACGGTTATAAGCAGCCTGCCATTGATTGCCCTCAGCCAGTGCTGCAAATGGACTGGTGGATCCACCACAGCTGCGGAACAGTGGGAGAGCAGCCCCAACCACAGCAACCACACAGAATCTCCTCCCAGTGGGCGCGCATCTAACTGGGAAGGGCTGCAGAAGCCAGAGCAAGGTCCAGAAGGCACCAAAGGGTCCCAGAATTGCTGCAGAATGCACCTAGCACAGCTGCAACAGCCCACAGTGCTCTAGGCTAGCCTGAGGGTAGCCATGCTCATGGCAGCTCAGGTGATTATCCCAGAGACTGCCTCCCGGTTGCGGGTAACCAGCACAGGCTGCAGAAGCCAGAGCAAGGTCTAGAAGGCACGAAGGGGCAGCAGACTTGCTACAGAATGCATGCAGTATAGCTGCAACCCCCCGCAGAGGTCTAGGCTAGCCTGAGGGTGGCCCTGTCACAGCAGCTCAGGGAATAATCCCAGGGACTGCCTGACAGTGTGTGGGTAACCAGCACAGGCTGCAAGAAGGGCAAGGAGAACAACAGGCAGAAAGGAAATTGGTTCTCCTAGCTGAAACATGTGTCACATGCCTGCGACCACTTCTATCACCATGAAAAGACAGAAGAATTTGGTCCAGTCAAATATCACTCAGACAACCCCAGAGAGAGGGCCTGGTGGGATTGATTTAAACAACCTTCCTGAAAAAGAATTCATAATAAGAGTTATAACAATGCTGATGGACCTACAGAGAAATATGCAAGAGCTAAGGGAGGAAGTCAGGAGGGACATTACACAAGTGAAACAATCGATTGATGGGCTTAAGAGCAGACTGGATGAGGTGCAAGAGACTGTTAATGGAATAGAAATCAGAGAACAGGAGTACAGAGAAGCTGAGGCAGAGAGAGATAAAAGGATCTCTAGGAATGAAAGAATATTAAGAGAACTGTGTGACCAATAATATTTGCATTATAGGATAACCAGAAGAAGAAGAGAGAGAAAAAGGGATAGAAAGTGTCTTTAAAGACATAATTGATGAAAACTTCCCCAGGCTGGTAAAGGAAATAGTTTCTCAGACCATGGAACCCCACAGATCTCCCAACAGAAGAGACCAAAGTAAGACAACATCAAGACATATAATAATCAAAATGGGAAAGATCAAAGACAAGGACAGAGTATTAAAGGCAGCCAGAGAGAGAAACAAGATCACATACAAAGGAAAACACATCAGGCTATCATCAGACTTCTCAACAGAAAACTTACAGGCCACAAGAGAATGGAATGATATATTTAAAGCAATGAAAGAGAAGGGCCTTGAACCAAGAACACTGTATACAGCATGATTATCATTTAAATTTGAGGGTGGGATTAAACAATTTCCAGACAAGTGAAAGTTGAGAGAATTTGCCTCCCACAAACCGCCGCTACAGGATATTTTAAAGGGACTGTTCTAGATGGAAGCACTCCTAAGGCTAAAAAGAGGTCACCACAGAAAATAAAATCATAGCAAAGAAAGTAGACCATCCAAATACTAACTAAGGCAAAAAATAAAATCAACTATCCACAAAAAGTCAAAGAAAATGCAAAAGAGTACAGAATACAACACATAGCATATAAAGAGTGGAGGAGGAAGAATAAGAAGGGAGAGAAATAATCATCAGACTGTGTTTATAATAGCTTAACAAGAGAGTTAAGTTAGATTGTTATATAGTAAAGAAGATACCCTTGAACCATTGGTAACCCCGAATCTAAAGCCGGCAATGGCAATAAGTACATATCTATCGAAAATCATGCTAAATGTAAATGGACTGAAGGCACCAATCAAAAGACACAGAGTAATAGAATGGATAAAAAAGCAAAAACCATCTTTACGCTGCTTACAAGAGACGCACCACAAACCCAAAGACATACACAGGCTAAAAGTGAAGGGATGGAAAAAGATATTTCATGCAAAAAACAGGGAGAAAAAGCAGGTGTTGCAGTATTTGCATCAGAGAAAATGGACTTCAAAACAAAGAAAGTAGCAAGAGATAAGGAAGGACATTACACAATGATAAAGAGGTCAGTCCAACAAGAGGATATAACCATTATAAACATATATGCACCCAACACAGGAGCGCCAGCATATGAGAGACAAATACTAACAGAATTGAAGGAGGAAATAGACATCAATGCATTCATTTTAGGAGACTTCAACACACCACTCACTCCAAAGGACAGATAAACCAGACAGAAAATAAGTAAAGATACAGAGGTACTCAACCACAATCTAGAACAGCTGGACCTAACAGACATCTACAGAACTCTACACCCAGAAGCAGCAGGATACACGTTCTTCTCAAGTGCACATGGAACATTTTCCAAAATAGACCACATACTAGGCCACAAAAAGAATCTCAGTAAATTCAACTGATATTCTATCAACCAAATTCTCAGATCACAAAGGTATAAAACTATAAATAAATTGTACAAAGGAAACAAAAAGGCTCACAAACACATGGAGGCTTAAGAACATGCTCCTAAATAATCAAAGGATCAATGACCAAATTAAAAGAGAGATCAAGCAATATATGGAGACAAATGAAAACAAAAGCACAACACCCCAACTTCTGTGGGATGCAGCAAAGGCAGTTCTAAGAGGAAGGTATATTGCAATCCAGGCCTCTTTAAAGAAGGAAGAACAATCCCAAATTAATAGTTTAAATTCACAATTATTCAAACTGGAAAAGGAAGAACAAATGAGGCCCAAAGTCACCAGAAGTTGGGACATAATAAAGATCAGAGAAGAAATAAATAAAATTGAGAATAATTAAATAGAAAAAAAACAATGAAACCAAAAGCTGGTTCTTTGAAAAAATAACAAAGTAGATAAACCCCTAGCCAGACTTACTAAGAGAAAAAGAAAATCTACACACATAAACAGAATCAGAAATGAGAAAGAAGAAATCATGACAGACCCCACAGAAATACAGAGAATTATTAGAGAATACTATGAAAATCTATACGCTAACAAGCTGGAAAACCTAGAAGAAATGGACAACTCCTTTGAAAAATACATACTTCCAAGACTGACTAAGGAAGAAACAGAAAATCTAAACAGACCAATTACCAGCATGAAATTGAATTGGTAATCAAAAAAATACGCAAGAACAAAACCCCTGGACCAGATGCATTCACCGCTGAATTTTATCAGACATATAGAGAAGAAATAATACTCATTCTCCTTAACGTTTTCCAAAAATAGAAGAGGAGGGAATACTTCCAAACTCGTTCTATGAAGACAGCATCACTCTAATACCAAAACCATCAAAGGCCCTACCAAAAAAGAAAATAACCGACCAATATCCATGATGAAAATAGATGCAAAAATACTCAACAAAATATTCAAAAATTCATCAAGAGGATCATACCCCATGATCAAGTGGGATTCATTTCAGGGATGCAAGGATGGTACAACATTCGAAAATCCATCATCATCCACCACCATCAGCAAAAGGAAGAAGAGCCACATGATCATCTCCATAGATGCTGAAAAAGCATTTGACAAAATTCAACATCCATTCATGATAAAAACACTTAACAAAATGGGTATAGAGGGTAAGTACCTGAACATAATAAAGCCCAAATATGACAAACCCACAGCTAACATCATACTTAACAGCGAGAAGCTGAAAGCTTTTCACCTAAGACCGGGAACAAGACAGGGATGCCCACTCTCTCCACTATTATTCAACATCGTTCTGGAGGTCCTAGCCATGGCAATCAGACAAAACAAAGAAATTAAAGACATCCAGATTGGTAAAGAAGGAGTCAAATTGTCACTATTTGCAGATGACATGATATTGCACATAAAAACTCTAAAGACTCCACTCCAAAATTACTAGAGCTAATATCTGAATACAGCAAAGTTGCGGGATACAAAATTAATACACAAATATTAGACTAACGATGAACTAACAGAAAGAGAAATCAGGAAAATAATTCCATTCATAGTTGCATCAAAAAGAATAAAATACCTAGGAATAAACCTAACGAAGGAAGTGAAAGACCTATACCCTGAAAACTACAAGACACTCCTAAGAGAAATTAAAGAGGACACTAACAAGTGGAAATGCATCCCATGCTCTTGGCTAGGAAGAATAAATATTGTCAAAATGGCAATACTACCCAAAGCAATCTACAGATTCAATGCAATCCGTATCAAAATACCAACAGCATTCTTCAACGACTGGAACAAATAAATCTAAACATCATATGGAACCACAAAAGACCCCGAATAGCCAAAGCAATCCTGAGAAGGAAGAATAAAGCAGGGGGATCTCGCTTGCAATCTTCAAGCTCTACTACAAAGCCTCAGTAATCAAGACAATTTGATACTGGCACAAGAACAAAGCCACAGACCAGTTGAACTGAACTGAGAGTCCTGATGTTCACCCAAACATATACGGTCAATTAATATATGACAAAAGAGCCATGGATATACAATGGGGAAATGACAGCCTCTTCAACAACTGGTGTTGGCAAAACTGGAAAGATAAATGTAAGTGAAGAAACTGGATCATGGTCAAACCCCATACACAAAAGTAAATTGGAAGTGGATCAAAGATCTGAATGTAAGTCATGAAACCATAAAACTCTTAGAAAAAAACATAGGCAAAAATCTCTTGAACATAAGCATGAGCACCTTCTTCATGAAAGTATCCTCCCAGGCAAGGGAAACAAAAGCAAAAAAGAACTTGTGGGACTATGTCAAGCTGAAAAGCTTCTGTACAGCAAAGGACACCATCAGTATAACTATTCATAAATGACATATCCAGTAAGGGGTTGACATCTAAAATACATAAAGAGCTCACGCAACTCAATGAACAAAAAGCAAATAATCCAATTAAAAAATGGGCAGAGGATCCGAACAGACACTTCTCAAGGAAGAAATTCAGATGGCCAACAGGCACATGAAAAGATGCTCCACATTGCTAATTATCAGAGAAATGCAAATTAAAACCACAATGAGATATCACCTCACACCAGTTAGGATAGCCGCCATCCAAAACACAAACAACAACAAATGTTGGCGAGGATGTGGAGAAAAGGGAACCCTCCTACACTGTTGGTGGGAATGCAAATTAGTTCAACCATTGTGGAAAGCAGTATGGAGGTTCCTCAAAAAACTAAAAATAGAAATACCATTTCACCCAGGAATTCCACTCTAGGAATTTACCCTAAGAATGCAGCAGTCCCGCTTGAATAAAACATATGCACCCCTATTTATAGCAGCACTATTTACAATAGCCAAGAAATGGAAGCAACTTAAGTGTCCATCAGTAGATGAATGGATAAAGAAGAAGTGGTACATATACACAATGGAATATTATTCAGCCATAAGAAGAAAACATATCCTACCATTTGCAACAACATGGATGGAGCTAGAGGGTATTATGCTCAGTGAAATAAGCCAGGTGGAGAAAGACAAGTATCAAATGATTTCACTCATCTGTGGAATATAAGAACAAAGAAAAAACCTGAAGGTACAAAATAGCAGCAGACTCACAGAACCCAAGAATGGACCTACAGTTACCCAAGGGAAAGGGAATGGGGAGGATGGGTGGGAAGGGAGGGACAAGGGGGAAAAAGGGGTATTATGATTTGCACTGATAATGTGGGGGGCAGGCACAGGGAGGGCTGTAAAACTCAGAGAAGACAAGTAGTGATTCTATAGCATCTCCCTATGCTGATGGACAGTGACTGTAATGGGGTGTGTGGGGGTGACTTGATGATGTGGGGAGTCTAGTAACTATAATGTTGCACATGTCTTTGTAGATTAATGATACCAAAATATAAAAATGAATAAAAAATAAATAAAAAATAGAAATATTTTTAAAAAGTAAAAAAAAAAAAATCAAATCGGTGGTAATTGTAATAGGGTGAGAAATAAAAAATTAGTTTATCTATTAAAAAATACAACATATTAATAGAATAATGGGGATAAATACACAAAAACCATTGCAGTAAATGCTGAAAATGGATTTGAAAAAGGACATCTACAGAAAATCCACAAGTAACACCATCCTCAATGGTGAGTGACTGAACGCTTTGACCTTAAGATCAGGAAAAAGATGCTTTTCTTCATCTTCCATGTGCATGTCAATGCTATATAATAATAGATTATTTACAAAAGAAATCATAAGCAATACTTTTTATATGTTGCACATTGTACCTTCAGTTCTTTATAGTATTTTTTGGAAAAAAAGCTATCAATGAAAAGGTAAAATATACATTATTTTAGATTCAATAATACAACTCCTAAAAGTTACCAAAAATAGAAAATCTCTGGCTATTATAAAAAATTCCGTAAATACGTTTCAAGTCTTGTTCAGATTTCTTTGCTAAATGTATTGACGCTGACAACAAATCTCGTCTCACCCATTGTTCTAAATGGCAGCTAAGTCATTTAGTATTACTGATTTTTAAGCTCAGGTCATAAGCATTTACTCAATGAATAAAGACTTGGATAAAAAACAAAATAGCCTGGTATGATGAAGAAGAGGATCTGAGGCAACTTTGGGATCTCACTAGGAGAAGCTTAAGGGCTCCTCTCTAGATCACTGGCACTGGGTATCTGTCAAGAGCTCCTTTGTGCTAGCTCTCTGCTCAATTGCTCAAGACTCAACTTCCTGAGAGGGAGTACCTACCGAGGCCAGCCTTGGTCAAAGCCTAACCCCTGAGGCTTGAGAGGGAGTGGTTCTTATGATGTACAGTTCCACCAGAATATGGAATTAACATAGGGAAGTTTTCAAAGAAAAGAAATTGGGTCCAAATATAGGCAAATATGGAAGCCAACATTTACTCCTGTTTTTGTAGGTCATGTGCATTATTTATTCAGAATTTTATAAAAAGGAAAGTATTTCCATGTTTACCTAATTTGACTGACCACCAGAAAGCAATTATATATTAACTCTTCCTGCTTGCTGCCATTTTTCAACTGGTTTTCCTCAAAAGTTGAAAGGACACAATTTATAAATTATCTGAAAATAATGGAGATATTGTCTCATAGACAAGATACGTCTATCAGAAAAAGTTACTTCAAATTATGTTTGGAAAATATACAAAAGTTGGGAAACAAAGCAAGCACAGATTTTTCTTCAGGTATTAAGTCATATTTATGTTGTACATCGCTTACTGAAAATGCAACTAAGAGTGTCTCCTTATGTTACTATGGTAAATTATTTTATTATGAGTGTAGTAAATTATAGCTTCAGTTTATTTTAACTTGACATTTATCATTTCAAGATTTAGAATCAAGAAATCTGTGTTGTGTTATCAGGTTGGACCTAAGTTAAATTTCATCTAGTCAAGAGGTAAAGAAAAGAATAACCAAACCTTAGACATTATAGTCATAGACTTCCCATAATATCTTTGCTCTCAGAAAAACATTCCAATTAGAGAACCAAAAGAAAACATTTAAAAATGTACCAGTATCAGTAATCAGATAACTCATTGACCAAAGGAAGAGAGTTATAATTCATTTATCAACATATTGTAAAAATATAATAATGTAGAACATGGTAAAATTAATTTGTTTCAATTTGTAAAACCACAATCAAATTAAGATGAAATCTTTGCTGGTATAAATTCAAAATTCCTTAGTATTATACTTCTGAATTCTAAGCAGAATGGTGTATAAAGTCATTCTTCAAAGATAATTTTGGAGTGTAATTAGTGGCATAATTAATGGATAATCAAATTTCATAATTCAAGGAACTTGAAAAATAGCAGAAATGCTTGGTTAATCCTTTAAACCAAAACATATTAAGATGTTCTATGGTTCTGAGAGAAATTTTATAAAATATTGTAATTATTTCTTCAACTAACAAATATGGACCAATACTTATGAGCTTCTTATCAACATCTACATATTTTATATGGAATAAATATAAATTTTAATGATATTCATTTGATAGAAAATTTAGAATATTATAAGTAGTACAAATATATTTTAAATGTCATGGAAAAATTATATAGGTAACTTTATAGACTTTAAATATAGTTATTGAAATTTCAACAACTGACAATTTTTTTGAGAAGTGAGCTAAAATGGAAACATATATAACTGAAAATATAAGGCAATGGGAGAACACAGTAACATTACATGGAAAATGTGCAAAATTTCTTTTTGATAAAAATCATTTCTCTTATTTGTACATTTCAAAACTGAAAATTATCAACAGTCTTGGATGCAACCATACAGAGTAAGCATAACCCTTATTTGAATGCCCATTTTGTTACAAGCTTCCAAATGGGTGATTATGTTGAAAGAGAAAAAAAGCTCAAGTATCTCTGTAACTAGTAGAGATGACAGACAAGTAAATAATTTCAGTATAATTTTATGAACTTTATGAAAGAATCATCTATAGGCTTTTATGATAGCACATGAAAGTGTACTTTTTATGAAGAAAAAAATAATTACCGAAGCTTTCTGGAATGAATTGACATCTAAGCTGAACCTTAAAGTTAAATGGGAATTGGTGATGTTCACTCTCCACAGATGCACTGAGTTTGAAATAGCACAGAGGCACAAGAAAGGGTACATTTAGAAGAATAAAGATGTCTGTATGTCTAGGCATGATGTCCAAGAAAGGAAGAAATAACAGAAAAAGCCTGAAAATGTAGACATGTTAAGGGTCTTAGCGATCATATGTGCAGTTACAGCTCAGAAGCTGTCATTGTGTTACTCCTCTAAAAATCCAACTTTTTCCTGGCTCTGGTATGATAGTTGGGTCAGATTATTGGATTTAGTAGCCATATGGAATAAACAGAATATAATTTCGTGCTAGAGTGCCAGCCTGTGAACAGCTGTCCTTAAAAATATATGAAAGCATGAGGTCAAGAACCACATCCCACTGTCAAGGCCCAGTGGCCAAAACAGTTAACCAAGTCAGTTCTACCAAACAACACAGAATATTATCCCATTATCCAAGGAGAACCAATCTCTTGTCTGTGTTTTATTACTCTGGGAGCTCTAATATATTCAGGAGGTAAACTTCTGATTACAGATGTTTAATATGACTGTTATTTTATCTGTTTATAGCTATTTATCATGTATAGAAAATAATGACCTGAATGAAAACAGTATATATTTCCACTGTATTTAACCATGTGTACATAGTAAAATTTGAAATTCTACATTATTTAAAAAATATTAGAAGTAATACTAAGTTTTTAAAATGATACTGTACAAATATTTGAGTAGTACTAATAATTGGATTTGAAATTTTAAATTTCTAGTTATTTTACTTTGTGAGTTTAAGTGGGGTAGGGAAAGAGATAAATGAACATTTAGATGTAATGACTAAAATAGTAAAATGATCAACTACTGTTGCATGCAGTGATTCTCCAATTGGATACAAAGGAAGTATCAAAAACTATAAACATTAAACAACAAATCAGTCTTCAAAACCTGTCTGGGCATTGTAACATCTATGGAGAATGTCAAAAGTATGGGTTCCTAAGCCAGTCCCCAAGATGATTGATAAAACTAGGTTGAGATCCAGTAATTTCTGTTCTTAATGAGTGCCATAGATAATATTGATACTGTACATAAACAGTTTGTCATTTGACAACCACAGCTATGGGGGCTACATTTCAGCTCATCTTAACCTGTAAGTGAGCTTTATAGAACAATACACTGTTCTAAAAAAGTACTGCTGTTTAATGTATACACTGAAACTTCTGTTTAGTTCAAATTACAGATAGGAGCCCAGTATGCTTCAGAATTTAGAGATAAAGGGGGATGAGGAACTCTCTAAATAGAATGACTCATGGAATGATAACTAATTAGTTATAGGCAGTTTTCAAGACTTTAAAGAGAAATGTTTTGAAATGAAATTTGTAAGCTACAACAGGATGTTAACACAGACTCTCTACATAACCATTTTGGTCAACCCCCAAGTCTAAGAAACATACAAAAGATTACAAGCATCCCCTTATCCAAAACAAGGTAAGTGGCCCTTTATGCTTTTTACCATACAACTCTGACCACTTTAGTCATCACCCACATCCAAAGAATAAGATGATGGGATTGAATTTTGGAAAATTGCATCAGGAAGAGTTGCCAACATGTTTTTCCCTTGAGACTGTGAGCAAGGGGGGATCCTTCCCCTCTCACCTCAAGCCAAGAGAAAGGGACTTATGAAAACACTAAAATAGTCATTTGTGCCAGGAGATTTGGCAATATGAAATCTCCATGTTGGAAAGACAGTTGACAAGATCAGCAAAAATAAGACAAACATTTTGGAGGCAAGAACTTTTGATATTAAAATGGTGACAAAAACATCCAATAATAATAGCCTAATGTAATGTACTTCCTTTATCTCATGTTTTATTATTGTTAATAGTTTCAGACTAAAGTTTCTTCTTGTAGCTTTTTATACTGAGGTGATACAAAGAAATTCTGTTTGCTGGAGCATATTGCTCCAAAGATTTATGGCCTATTGAGCATTAACCAGTTTTAAATCTAACCCTGAAATGTTATTCTAATTTTTCTTTGTTAAATTGACTATACATAATATAGTTTATTAGATGCCCATTGAACCAACCATAATAACTTAATTTTCCCTTCATTAATTAAAGGGATAAATTATATATTTATATGTTCATTTTATGTTTGCATGAAAGTCATAATTTTACCTTTTTGAAATTTATACTTTTTCAAAGCTATGGCTGGAACTGCTTATTTGGTGACAGAACGAAGAGGGGTAATTATATCTCACTCTGTCCTCTACACTTCAGGTGCTGTGGGAAGGGATGTAACCTTAGGGGTCATCTTGGATTAATTTCTCACAACTACTTCCTGGAGAGTGAATGTATTCTGTCATAGAGTTGTGCATGGAGGATTGACAAAAGCTCTCATTAATAATGGGGTAAATAAAACATTTGATGCATGTTCATTTTATATTTACCTAAAAATAAAAATTTTACCTTTCTGATAATTATGCTTTCATAGTTTTGGAGGTCATCTGCTGAGATTCCCAAGCTCACCTAACAGTTGATAAATTAAGTAGTTTATGAAGTACATCATGTAAGCTTTTTATGTTTAAACAACACCGTAGATTCCCACAGTATCCCAAGCAAAAACTAGAATTTCACCTTCTCTCTGTTTCCTGTGTCATTTACTCCACATTTTTTACTTACTGAGACTGAGTTTTTATTTCTTTTTTTCTAATTTGCACAAGTGATTCCTCATTGGTCGCAGCAGTCTCTTTTAGGTAAGAGATGGCTGAGAATCCAATTAGCTAGTTTTTAAATTTGTTCTTCCATCCTTACCTGAGTTTTTCTCTCAATAAAGCCATTAAAATAACTTGATTCATGAAGGCAAGAGAGATGAAATATCTCTTGTTTACCATTATATCCCAAAT
This sequence comes from Smutsia gigantea, assembly GCA_032199065.1. Lineage (NCBI taxonomy): Eukaryota > Metazoa > Chordata > Mammalia > Pholidota > Manidae > Smutsia > Smutsia gigantea. Next base: position 26,364 of record JAVSCE010018454.1, on the reverse strand, counting down.
GCCTACCAGAGTCTTGCAAAGAGTAGGCATTTAATAATTATTTGTTTATTAAGTAACATCATTGCCTCTGTGTTAGTTTAGTTTCTTCCTTCCTGCATTTATTACTGTAATGAGTAGTGATGTTTCTGCCCATTAACTGCCCTCTCTTTCTTCATTCTGACTTCTAGAAACCTATATTTGGAACAAGGATTAACTCTTGAAATTCCATTCAATGTGACTACCCTGAGCTCTTATATGCCACCAAATCCTATTAAATGGAAAGCACTCACCTCAAAATGCCGAAACAGCTTTTGGAAAATATCATAATTGTAAAAGTGAATAAAAATTAGTTATGAATGGAACTCTGCCTAGCATTCACTTCCTTTTTCTGATAGTTTCCTCTCTATGACAGAATAGATTATATTTAATCTCTGGATAAGAAATGTACATGGAACAATTTGATTAAACATTGCTGAGATATATAGAGCTATTAGAAAACTGGCAAGATTTCTAATACATTTAATGTTTTCGTCATACATTTTTATGCTAATCAGTATGAGCTCAAAAAAGAATTAATTAGCAAACATAACTTAATACAAAGTTTTAGCCTTGGTAACTAGTATACAATCTCTGGCTCCTTATCTGTTTTATATTCCAAAGCTGTGGTAGCATCTTGTGCTTCCACTTCTTCCAAATTATAAATGAAGTCATCTCTAAATATTAATTCTTAGTCCTTGAAATCCTTACTCTCTAATACTAAGTTTTATCATAAAGTCAAACCATTGAAAAGATGTTTTCCATGATTCTCTATTAAGATAATGCTTAATATGATACTTCCATTAAGATGTGCCTGGGACTTAAACAGGAAAAGACACGTTAAAGCATGTCCTATCACCCAAACATATCTTTGACTTAAAGCAGCTTTTCTGATGAGGCAGATGGTGTTAAATAGAATAATGTGCCCCAGGAAGATTAATTGAACCAACTATTTACAATAAACACCACTTTGCTTACTATATATTTAAGTTTCATATTATTCTAAGTACTCTAATGAAATGGGAGCCAAGCCATCTATATTGAAAAATCTAGCATGTCAAATTCTATATGTCAGAAAATAACTTTTTAATTTTTGTCAAAACCCTTTTTATTTGGATTGCACTCCAAAGAATGGCTTCAAGATTCATTCAAAGCCTGAGATATCAATTGTATCTCTATACATTTCTTTCTCAAAATCTCCCTGCAAACTGTAATCAGAATTCCTTTTTAAAAACCCAAACCCAATCATATCAATTTAGAGTATTATTATGCAGAGGGTCTTTTAAAATACTTATATAGAGAGGTCAAGTTGGGATTGGAAATATCAATCTAAAACATTGAGAAACATGCTGGAAAAGTTAGATTAAAGAGTTCACTGGAGAAATAATACTCAACAAATTAAGAAAACTATTTAATAGCAGTTTAAGCAACTAAACAGTAGTATCACAAATACTGGCAAACTCTTCTGAGCAAAATATGTTGAAACATATTTCAATCAATGCAAACATCCATTTTCCAAACATAGCCATTGATGAGTTTGGTAGGAACAATGGTGACACAGTATGCATCTTGTACTGGATATAACTCCTGGATATTACTAATCAAGTTTATATAAACCAATCAAAATGTATTTTGATTACTGTAACCTCAGTATTATATACCACATTGAAAAATAAAGGATGAAAACCATATGATCCTCTCAATAGAAGCAGAAAAACATTTTACAAAATTCAACATCCATTTGTGATAAAAACTCTCAACAAAGTGGGTACATAAGGGAACATACTTCATATAATAAAGGCCATATATGATAAGTACACAGCTAACTTTATACTCATTGGTTAAAACTTGAAAGCTTTTCCTCTAAGGTCAGGAAAAAGACAAGTATGCTCACTCTCACCACTTCTTATTAACACAGTTTGAAAATCCTAGCCAGAGCAAATCAAGCAAGAGCATTCCAATCAGAAAGGAAGAAGTAAAATTGTCACTATTTGCAGATGACCTGATATACATAAACCCTAAAGACTCCACCAAAAAATGGTTAGAACTAATAAACTCAATAAACATTGCAGGATACAAATCAATGTACAAAAAAACTGTTGCATTTTTATAATGAATCATCAGAATGAGAAATTAAGGAAATATTCTCATTTACTATTCTTTTTATTTATAATTTATTTTGGTATCATTAATCTACAATTACTTGTGCAATATTATGATTATTAAACTACCCCCTTCATCAGGTACCCCCACCAACCCCATTACAGTCAATGTCCATCAGTGTAGTGAGATGCTATAGAATCATTACTTGTCTTCTCTGGGTTGTACAGCCTTCCCTGAACTGCCCCAATATTATGTCTGCTAATCGTACTGCCCCTTTTTCCCCCTTGTCCCTCCCTTCACACCCATCCTTCTCAGTTCCTTTGCCTTTGGTAACTATTAGTCCATTCTTGGGTTCTGTAAGTTTGCTGCCGTTTTGTTCCTTCAGTTTTTTTCTTTGTTCTTACACTCCACATATGAGTGAGATCATTTGATATTTGTCTTTTTCCGCTTGGCTTATTTCACTGAGCATAATACCCTCTAGCCCCATCCATGTTGTTGCAAATGGTAGGATTTGTTTTCTTCTTATGGCTGAATAATATTCCATTGTGTATATATGTACCACGTCTTCTTTATCCACTTATCTATTGATGGACACTTAGGTTGTTTCCATATCTTGGCTACTGTAAATAGTGCTGTGATAAACATAGGGGTGCATCTGTCTTTTTCAAATTGGGCTGCTGCATTCTTAGGGTAAATTCCTAGGAGTGGGATTCCTGGGTCAAATGGTATTACTATTTTGAGTTTTTTGAGGAACCTCCATATTGTTTTCCACAATGGTTACACTAATTTGCATTCCCACCAGCAGTGTAGGAGGGTTCCCTTTTCTCCACATCCTCACCAGCATTTGTGGTTGTTTGTGTTGTGGATGTTGGCCATCCTCACCGGTGTGAGGTGATATCTCATTGTGGTTTTAATTTGCATTTCTGTGATGATCAGTGATGTGGAGCATCTTTTCATGTGCCTGTTGGCCATCTGAATTTCTTCTTTGGAGAAGTGTCTATTCATGTCCTCTTCCCATTTGTTAGTTGGATAATTTGCTTTCTGTTTGTTGAGGTGCATGAGTTCTTTATATATTTTGGATGTCAACCCCTTATCAGATAAGTCATATATGAATATATTCTCCCATACTGATGGTGTCCTTTGCTGTACAGAATTTTTTCAGCTGGCCATAGTCCCACTTGTTCATTTTTGCTTTTTTTCCCCCTTGCCCAGGGAGATATGTTCATGAAGAAGTTGCTCATGTTTATGTCCAAGAGATTTTTGCCTATGTTTTTTTCTAAGAGTTTTATGGTTTCATGGCTTACATTCAAGTCTGATCCATTTTGAGTTTACTTTTGTGTATGAGGTTAGACAGTAGACCAGTTTCATTCTCTTACATGTAGATGTCCAGTTTTTCCAACACCAGCTGCTGAAGAGGCTGTCATCTCCCCATTGTATATCTAAGGTTCCTTTATCATATATTAATTGACTGTATATGTTCAGTTAATGTTTGGATTTTCTATTCTGTTCCACTGGTGTGTGGGTCTGTTTTGTGCCAGTACCAAATTGTCTTGATTACTGTGGCTTTGTAGTAGAGCTTGAAGTCAGGGAGTGTAATTCCCCTCATTTTATTCCTCCTTCTCAGGATTGTTTTGGCTACTCAGGGACTTTTGTGGTTCCATATGAATTTTAGAATTATTTGTTCCAGTTCTTTGAAGAAAGCTGTTGGTATTTTGATAGGGATTGCGTTGAATGTGTAGATTGCTTTAGGTAGTATAGTCATTTTGACAATATTTATTCTTCCTAGCCAAGAGCATGGGATGAATTTCCATTTGTTAGTGTCCTCTTTAATTTCTCTTAGGAGTGTCTTGTAGTTCTCAGGGTATAGGTCTTTCACTTACTTCATTAGGTTTATTCCTAGGTATTTTATTCTTTTTGATGCAATTGTGAATGGAATTGTTTTTCTGATTTCTCTTTGTTATTTCATCATTAGTGTATAGGAAATCAACAGAGTACTGTGTGTTAATTTTGTATCCTGCAACGTTGCTGAATTCAGATATTAGTTCTAGTAGTTTTGGAGTGGAGTCTTTAGGGTTTTTTATGTACAATATCATGTCATCTACAAATAGTGACAATTTGACTTCTTCTTTACCAATTTGGATGCCTTGTATGTCTTTGTTTTGTCTGATTGCTGTGGCTAGGACCTCCAGTATTATGTTGAATTACAGTGGGGAGAGTGGGCATCCCTCTCTTGTTCCCGATCTTAGATGAAAAGCTTTCAGCTTCTCGCTGCGAAGTATGATGTTAGCTGTGGGTTTGTCATATATAGCCTTTATGATGTTGAGGTACTTGCCGTCTATAGCCATTTTGTTGAGAGTTTTAATCAGGAATGGATGCTGAATTTTGTCAAATGCTTTTTCAGCATCTATGGAGATGATCATGTGGTTTTTGTTCTTCTTTTTGTTGATGTGATGGATGATGTTGATGGATTTTCGACTGTTATAACATCCTTGCATCCCTGAGATGAATCCCACTTGATCATGGTGTATGATCCTCTTGATGTACTTTTGAATTCGGTTTGCTAATATTTTGTTGAGTATTTTTGCATCTAGGTTCATCAGGGATATTGGTCTGTAATTTTTTTTTTTTTTTTTTTTTTGGTGAGCTCTTTGCCTTGCTTTGGTATTTGTTAGGGGTGGTGACACTCTGCACAACTGGAAATCCACATAAAATTTTTGACTTCCCAAAACTTAATTACTAAATGTGTGCTTTTGACAGGAAGCCTTACCAATAATATCAAGAGTCAGTTAACACATGTTTTGTATGTTATATCTATAATATGCTGTACGCTTATCATGAAGTTTAGAGGGAACAAATGGTTTTTCAAATTTTCACTAATCTCTGAAAAATTTTCCATTATATTTATTGAAAAAAATTTGCATATAAGTGAACCTACACAGTTCAAATGTGTTGTTCAAGGGTCACCTGCATATAAATACAAACAAAATGGAATATTAGTCAGCCATAAAAAAGAGGGAAGTCCTGCCATTTCCAACAATATAGATGGACCTTGATGGGTATATGCTAAATGAAATCAGTCAGAGAAAATTCTACTAATACTGTAACATCTCACTTATATGTGGAATCTAAAACAAACAAAACAAAACAAAACAAAAACAAAAAACCAAACTCATTGTAGATTGGTTATTGCCAGGTGTTGGGAGTTGGAGGGTGGGCAACATGAGCAAAGGAGGTCAAAAGAGTACAAACTTTCAGTTTTAAAATAGGTAAATCACCAGATGTGATGTACAGCATAGTGACTATCATTAATAACACTGTATTGTATATTTTAAAGTTGCTACAATAGTAAATCTTAAAAATTCTCAGCATACGAAAAAAATTATGCTTATGTCTGGTCATGATGTTAACTAGACTTATTGTGGTGATTATTTCACTATATATACAAGCACCAAATCATTATTTTGCACAGCTGTAACTAATATAATGTTTTAAGTCAGTTATATCACAAAGAAAAACACTAAATTGGACTTATCCTTTTTATATCATCTTCAGTTTACAATTTTAAAGTAAATTAAGCAAAACAATTAGGCTTTATCTTTTTCAAGAGATGACATATAGAAATCTAAGTGGAATTATTTGCAGTCTCTTTAAAATCAAACCATGCTCATATATTTAATAAGAAATTAGTTACATAATTTTGCAAACATTTAATGATAAACCGGAAATCCCTTAGCCTATGTAAAGACTTATTCTGTGTTACATGTAGTGATGAATTTAACAAATTCAACTGACACATGTGACAAGCTCTACTGCTTCATAATCATTAAACCCAGAGGGAAATACTGGGTGACAGTATTTAGGATTATTGTTGTTAAAGGGCAAGACCTTTCCAAGCTGGGTGATCATCCACAACCAAACCCAGAATATATTATATGACAGGATTTTAAAACCACTTTAAATTATCACTGAGGGAGAAATTATGCATCAATCTTCAGAATGCTAAAAGGTGAATTAATTCCAACCTTGGCATTTATTTTGAGGAGTTCCAGTGTTAAGATAATTGTTTTATCATAACTTTGCATATTATAGCAGACCAAGGATTTCTTTTAAAGATATTTCTTGAGTTTTCCTGATTCTATAGGGTTTTAGGTTTAATTAAGATCATCAGACAATTATGTTGCCAGCTAAAGTAAATTCTAAAGTTTGAAAAGGTTAGCAACATGTTCTATTCTTTAATCTCTTTCAAAAAGCGACCTTACTTCTAAGCATCCTGGTTTTCATTTTTAGCATTTTAATTTGCAAAATCCATCAAAGGAGGCTGTGTACAGAGAAATTGTGTCCTTTTATAATGTTGACATTATATTTTGAATTTTTAATGGTGGTTTTCAGTAACTCAGTTTGAAAAATGGATGAAATCAACCCTCTGACAAACTTAGTCTTTCATTAACTCAGTGCAAAGCCCTACAATGTCTATGGTTGCCAATATAGTTACATTTTCCTAGTTATCTACTCGAACAATTCCAGAAAAGGTCAGATTGAGTTTGTAACAGTGGTTGGGCTGCTGTAGATATAGTTCACTAGAGGAATAAAATACAGTCTGCAAATATTACACTGCCAGCCAAAAAGAGCAATCAGGATTGTTAATTATTACAGAAAGAGTGAGTGCTGTTAGATAAGTCCTATAACATCTTGCAGTCTAATTTTATTTAAGGAAATAAAAGGAGGAAATGCGGATGCACAAAGGAATACTATTTTCTTTGATGGAAAATTGGACTTTTCCTTTTATTCTATTAATATACCATATCATAGTTGGTTAAACTAATAAATATTTAGACTAAACTTTTTGTTTTGAAAATTCAATATTCTCTGTTACTTTTAAAATTTGAATATCTTACAATATTACATAAACTAAGCTAGTCAGTGAGTACTATGGAAGAGCAGTCACCTGGTGTTTCCTAATAGGGACACCAAGTCATGCTTCTCCTATTAACATGCAGTCTAATTATGGGCAAGGGACACATTTCTTGCACCACAGAGGGTTTATATATAAAATGAAGCTCTTGGATTAGGTGATAGCTAAGACACTATAAACTTTAACTAGACTCTATAGTTTCCTATCTACTTTCTACAGTGCTAAAAATAAAAAGCCTTGTAACTTTTCCATTTTTCTGGTCAAGACTAATTGAAACAGTCCATCAACACTTTCAAGTTGAAAGAACACCATTTATTGAAGAAATGTGGTTCACTATTTGCAGTTTTTTCTGATGTGTTGTAGAAGGAACATTTTATACTCAATGTGGCATTTGCTGAAGAGATAACAAAACTGAATGTAGTGTTTCCTTACAAATTGACTCTAAGGAAGGAGATACAGGACCATCAACTTTGAGAGACTCCATTGCACAGACCCTGCCTGGGCTTAAATAAAGACTTATTTCCTAAACAGTGAGCAATGGGACTTATTTTAATAAATTGAGTACAGGCCTATTCAGGAGTGTTGTTTTTAATCCTTAATTAGCATAACTAAGATGAACTTCCCTTTCTTGCCTTTAGAAATTCCTAATTATGCCTTTTGGTAAACTACTCAATCACTTTTCTGTCATGGGTTTCCTTGCCTTGCAAATTAATAGACTCACCATTGTGTGTATGTCTTGCTGTTGTTTTGTTTTGTTGTTAGGTTCTGTAGTCTTTTTACACTTTGACAATCTGAAGATTCCACTGAGATTTCTTCATGAGCCTCGCCAGTTCTGTGCCACTTGCCCACATAAATGATAAAAGTTAGCTTTCGTGAGGCCTTTCTGGTGGCTTCACATCCTGAGTGAGTCTCATATAGGAAATTGCGATCTCTTGTGAGATTTTGTTTTAACTTTATAAGGAATTTCTAATCCCCCCCAATCTTTCAGTTTTGATTAGTTGTCTATTTATGATTTAATTGCTGCCCTTTACAGGGTTTAAAAAAATTCTGTTTTTCAGCTATAAAAGAAAACCTTTCTGTGTTTATTTTATGTGAAGCATGGTACTGCCAAGTTTTAAACATTTATGCCTTCTACTCTCAATTGAAATCCTTTCAATTTGACAATGGTTAGCCATTTTAATTGTTTATAATATTTATCATTATGTGTATACTAGTTGAGTATCTAGTCAACACAGTAAGATATAACACAAATTGGAGGTAAATCAATACATCGGATTATAAAGTCTCTCAAATTCTTCAGGAGCTCCAATGTTAACTGTTTTTTAGAGACTTTTGCTTACTTATATATTGTTAGAATAATAGATTTCTCTAAGGAAAACTGCTGTTTAGACAGCAATTCTAAAAAGTTATTTTGGTTTACTTGCTATAAAATTAAAAGGAATGAGGGTGTTTCATGTTTTTAATAAAGATTTGGTATTGTTTGGCAAATATATAAAGGAAGAAATTTTTATGTATTTTAATTTGATAATACAATTTTGCCCTGGTTTTACCATAGCATGAAAGTGTTAAGTATAATCTAGTTTGTGTAATTCTTGCTTTACTGTCCTATAGAAATCCTAATTAATCAAAAGTACCTTCCTGTGAGAAGTTTACTGGCCCTGGTCTACTTTACTTTCATAGATGCTTGAATTAACATGAGTACATTAACAATGAAAAATGTAAATTATGCACCCAAGTAAACTGACTGTCCAGTGTCTTAATAAAATGGATTAATTCTTGTAGCTTCAGACATGGTACAATTTATATGAAACCACAGAGTTTGTTTAATAAATTGCTTATACTAAATGGCATATTCTGTAGAATGATTTTTAAATCAGCACTAAATGAATTTTCTTTAAAGATGCCTTAAATCTAATTTTTAAGATATCTACTTGTCCTTGAAAACTTAAGAAAATATTTTTAATTAAAAACAAAACCTAAGAAAATCAAATCCCTAAGATGGAGAGAACAAATGTTTTGACTTATTATGCAATAGTTGTTCATTATATTCTTCCTATATCTCAATTACTTTGTTCTTTCTTGGAACTTTTAAATTTTTATCCCGTTTTTTTATTATATTAAGAATACTTAACATGAGATCAATCTTCTTAACACATTTTTAAGTGTAAAATTAAATAATATAGTTTTATTAACTATATGGCTCAGTATTGTATAGAAGATCTCTAGAACTTAGTTACCTTGCATAAGTGAAATTTTATACCTTGTTGCTGAACAGCAACTCCCCAATTACTGTTCCCTCAGGGCCTGGCAACCACCATCAGGGAGCTTATCCTCTATGTTTTCTTCTAGGAGGTTTATAGTTTCAGGTCTTACATTCAAATATTTAATAAACTTTGAGTTGATTTTTGTGTATGATGTATGGTAATATTGACTTCATTCTTTTGCAGGAAGGTGCCCAGTTTTCCCAATACATTTTCTTGAAGACACTATCTTTCCCTATTGTATATTCTTGGAACCTTTGTAGTTAATTAACCGACCATATATACTGGATTTATTTCTGGGTTCTCTGTTCTGTTCCATTGATCTAGGTGTCTGTTTTTATTCCAAAACCATGCTGTTTTGATTATTATAGCTTTGTAATAAAGCATGAAATCAGGAAACAAGATGCCTCCATCTTTGTTGTTTTTGCTCAATATTGCTTTGATTATTCAGGGTCTTTTGTGGTTCCATAAACATTTTATGATTGCTCTATATCTGTGAAAAATGCCACTGAAATTTTTTTGGATTGCCTTGATTGTTTTGTGATTCCACGAACATTTTAGAATTATTTCTTCTTGTTCTGGGGAAAATACTGGTATTTACATAGTGATTGAATTGAATCTGAATACTGCTTTGGGTATTATGGCCATTTTAATAATTTAAATTTTTCCCATCCATGAAGAGTATTACTGCTGGTGACTTAGGCTGAGGCTGAAAATAGTTCACAAATTGAAGGCCAGGATGAACTTCTTTTGTAAATGCATCTTTTAAATGGACAATTTCAAATGATTTTTCTTTGAATTCACTCATTCTTTTTTCTTCTTAAATTGCTGAAGCTCTCCACTGAATTTTTCAGTTCAATTATTGTATTCTTCAGGTTCAGATTTTTTTTTAGTTTTATTTGTGGTTTCTATATCTTTGTTTATAGTCTTAGTTTGTGGATGTATAATTTTCATGATTTTGTTTAGTTGTCCATCTAAACTCTCCCATAACTCACTGACCTTCTTTAAGAAAATTATTTTGTATTATATTTCAGGCAATTCATAGATAATTCATTCTTTAGAGTGGGTCACTGTAGATCCATTTTGTTCCTTAGGTTGTGTCATATTTCTTTCATTCTTTGTGTTCCTTGCTCTGCACTTGTGTCAGTGCACTTAAAGAGATAGCCATATGTCTTGGATTTTATGGATTGTGTGCAAAGGAAAAGACCTTCACCATCCTGATTGGCTGGAAATTTGGGGAGCTCCTCAAACCTTTCCTATGGATATACGTACTTCACTCTCTCCCTCCATCTTGAGAAGTCACAGGACTGTGCACTATTTCCTGTCTCACAGAGCGGTAGTAATCACAGTAACCAATGTGCCCATTTTCCCTAGTGCAGCACCCTGAGAAATCCAGAAACCTGAAGGCACACTGCACTCCTCTCCTTTCCTCCTGGGGCAAAGTCTCAGGGTTGTGTGCCTTCTCTCCATTTCACAGATCTGTGCCAGCTGCAATAGCCACTGTCTCTTTTCCTCATTCCTAGCTGCCTACATTCAAACCATGTTGGTTTCTTCAGTATCCCCAATGAGACAAGACAGGTACCTTAGGCCGAGGTGATCTCCCTCAGTACCGGGCTGTGCTAGCTCGCGGAAGGGTCTGACGTCAGCAGTGGAATCAGTCTCCTCACCCACTGTAATGCAGCTGTTGGTGGTGTTGTGCTTCTCTGGGATACTGCAATGTCTTAACTGGATTCAGGACTTGTCATTAAGGTATTTTGATCCCTATACAATTTTTAATCTGGTATCTCTATGTGGGGGGTCCAAGTGCTAGGACTTCTTATTCCACCATCTTTTTCTGAGTAACACCATATTTAATCATGAAAATTTGAATGCTGTTCCCCTAAGTTCAGCATGAATTAATGGACACTTGGTCATACCATATCCATTTCCTGGCACTATTATAAGCTTATTACTCAAACAACAAAAAAAAATAATATGCCTCAAAAAATTTGTGTTAATATATGTACAGAACTACTAGCTAATAAAATACTTTTAATGCATAGTTGAAGTAATAACAAAGGAAGATATTTCCCCAGTAACTAAAATTTTAGAGTATAGGAAACCAGTGTGTAAACAATTCTTAAAGCTATGGCTCCCCTGGGAAGTTCCAGTCTATAAAAACCTTATCTGTAATGGTCACTTAGATAACTGAGCTCATGAAATTTGTGTAGTTGGACATGAAAGCCCTTCCTAAAGCTATAGATCTTTAAGAAGTCAGCCCTTAATTAAAGATGAGACTATAAAAAACTGTGTTCCAGGAAGGAGAGAAAGAAGTAGAAATAGCTGGTTTGACTTAGATATGGTATGGGTAAAAAATCACCTTAAGAATGTATAACCACTGGCCATTCCCATGTGGGCTTGTGATTTGATTTTATATTGTCAGTAGGATATGGATAATTCCACACTGGGAATTTGAGAATTAAAATATCCTCAGAATGCTGGCACCTGTCAGAGCACTCTCAATACAGACCTCATGCAATCCCCACAGATTAAATAAATTGGACCTTCAAATGAAGGAAGTAATCCTACAAATAAGTCACAGATCCAAGGGGAAATAATGAGGTGAGAAAGTGGTCTGCATGTGGGTAAGGCATAACCTCCCAATTTAAGTGTACTTAATATATACTAAATGTATAAAAGAATAGATTTATAGAATTAAAAGAAGGAATTGAAAGAAAAATCCACCACTTCAGTGGGAATTCTTAGGAACACTTATCTCAGTAGTATAAAGACGAAGCTGACCAATTTCCAGATACCTATAATTTTATGTGAAAGGGAAAAAAAAGGGAGAGCTATAACCAAAGTCCCAGGGAATTATGGGTATTTTTGCACCATGTCAAAATATGATAAAATTATGATGAAGATAGAATTTTCAAATCTGTATTTTGTAGATGAGAACATTAAAGTACTAATCTTTTTGTCAATATTGAGGAGAAGTTTCATAACTTCTCAGTTAATCATCATACCAGGGCCTCAAAACACTTTATAAAAGTGTACTAAATTACAATGCAAGGAATAGACTGGTCTTTCACTGTAATTAATAAGTGCGGTAGACACAAGTAAAAAATATACTTTTACATCAAGTCAGTAGCATCTATTCTCTTTAACATATAGGCTTTTATATGGACTTTTCACTTGCTTATATGAAAAGTGAAATGTATCATTTTTTTTCCATATAGATATTCTCCCATGAGAATACAAAATCTCTGAGAGGAATGTATTTGCTATATATAGGCACCACTTAGAAATGTCAATGTTTCTTTCAAGAATACAGTTTTGAGATAAATTCATAGCATTATGGCTTTTAAAAGAACTTTTGATATTTTGAAATCCTTGGATTGAGGCAGGCTAGAATAGGAAGCAGAGGGACTCAGGGTTCAAATTGGAAGATATAAGATAACAGGATGCTTAATAAATACAGAGTAACAGGTTCCTCAGAGACCAGAGCATACCTAATAAGACAGTTTCCTCTTAAGAGGAAACATTTTCTCTTTTCCTCACCAGACATGGGCAACCTAGTCAATTAGGCAAATTAACAATCCCACTCCCATGAATATTCACCCTATAGTTAGTCAGACCCTTTTTAAAAACCCAAACCTAGACATCCCAGTGCTACCTACCTCTTCAGCATGCCTGCACTCCCACCTTGAGTATGAACTTTGCTTTAGTGAACTGCTTGTACCTGCTCAACCTACCCTTGAATTCTTTTTCAACTAGAGTCACGAACCCTCTCCTGGGTTGAGGTCTCACCTAGCATGCAGAGATCTCCCTGGGTTAGATTTCCTGACAACAGTATTACTTTCTATAATGCCTATTATTAACTAATACCTAACTAATTAAGAACTGAAGGACTAATTATGAAGTTTTAATAAATACATTGTGTTATTATCAATACACTATCCTAAATTGCTATTTGTGTCAGTATATGAAATTAAGAGAACTATAATTGAGCTTTTTTTAGGAATACCTCCAAACCATAAAATGAAAAGATTTAAATAGGTGTACTGGAAGTGCTAACACACAAGTGAACCTTACTGTTGTCACATATTGGCTCTCCCTTCAACCCAAAATTAAAGACAAGAACAAAAATCGTTTTCTTGCAAGGTAGAATTCTTTGTCAATAAATAAACCTCCATTTTCTCTGAGTTCTTATATTCATTTTTACTACATTATTTTTAGAGCTATTGTAGGTTCACAGAAAAAGTGAGCAGAAAATCTAGATACGTCCCACATACTACCTGCTCCTACACATGCACAGTCTCCTCCGTTACCAACATCCCTCACCATAGTGACAGTTCGTTACAGTCAATGAATCTGCAGTGACACCTTATTATCACCCAAAGTCTGTAGTTTACATTAGGGTTCATTCTTGGTATTGTATGTCTATGGATTTTACAAATATATAATGACATGTATCCACAATTATAGCATTATAGAGATTAGTGACACTGTCCTAAAAATATTCTGTGCTCCACCTATTTATTTGTCCCTCCCTGAAGCCTGTGGCAACCACTGGATCCTGTTACTGTCTTCATAGTTTTGACTTTTCTAGAATGTTAAATAGGTGGAATCATGCAGTATGTAGCCTTTTCAGACAGGCTTCTTTCATTTAGCAATATGCATTCAAGGTTCCTCTGTATCTTTTCATATCTCATTCCTTTTTAGCACTAAATATTATTCCACTGTCTGGGTTACCAGGTTATTTATCCGTTTGCCTACTGAAGGTCATCTTAGTTGCCTCCAAGTTTTGGCAATTATGAATAAAGCTGCTATAAACATCTGTGCATAGATTCTTATGTAAACATAAGCTTTCAACTCATTTGGATAAATACCAAGAAGCATGATTGCTGGATGGTGTGGTAACAGTGTTTAGTTTTGTAAGAAAGTGCTAAATTGTCCACCATGGTGGCTGTGCTATTTTTGTATTCCTACCAGTGATGAATGAGAGTGCCTATTTCTCCATATCTTCACCTAAATTTGGTGTTAGTGTTTGCTTGGTGTGTGGTGTTATCTCACTGTTTTAATTTATAATTCTCTAATTGTGTGATGTTAAGTCTCTTTTCATATGCTAATTTTCATTTATATGTTCTTTTTAGTGACGTGTCTTCAAATCTTTTGTTCATTTTTAAATTTGTTCATTTTTTTGGTTCAGTTTTAAGTGTGCTTTGTATATTTTGAATAATAGTCCTTTGTCAGACATATCTCTTACAAGTATTTTCTCCCAACCTGTAGCTTGTCTCACTCTCTTGACTTGTATGCAATTTTGACTTTCATTAAAGCTGTGCAAACTGGAGCCACAAGTGAATCAGTGTTGTATAAAAGACTTGGCTAAATATTTGTTCAATCTAGAATATTAACTTTAGTGTCAGATATGGTTTGATTCTACTCCCACATGTTCTACTTACTAAATTGTGTAGCCTTCAGATTTTACTAGTAAAACCTTTACAATTTATCTCATCAAATGATTTTCCATGAGAATATAATAGCACATGTATTATTAAAGGCTCTGTCAGAACATATGGAAAAGAATTGTGTGTGCAGATACACTAAACTAATGGCATTAAAAGAATTCATGAAGAATCCAATAAACAGTGCAGTTTCAGTGGCAACTCAGATTTCATAGAGACAGTAATATGGCTCAGGAACTGTATGATCACTTAGCATAGATTACAGCCATGAAGATATGGTTCCTGTATCGCTTCCTTAGCGGGAGCTGTACATTATTTACTATTCCAATACTTCATTTCATCCTCTATTGGTGTTGTTCGCCCTCTGTTTCTCCTGCATCCTCCGTTGGTATTGTTCGCCCTCTGTTTCTCCTGCATCCTCCGTTGGTGTTGTTCGCCCTCTGTTTCTCCTGCATCCTCCGTTGGTGTTGTTCGCCCTCTGTTTCTCCTGCATCCTCCGTTGGTATTGTTCAGCTTCTGGTCCCTCCACGGCCTGTACTCTATCTCTGCATGTTTTATACAAAACTCTTAGAGATGGAAAGACCGATTAGTGTAGTTAGCCAGTGTCATGCACCAGGACAATTATTAGACTGCTGATTCACTTATATTTGGATGGCTTTGGGCCAGACATCCATTCTATGCCCAATCAACTGTTGTAAGATTGACAGGGCCTTGTGCTCAGCTTTTTAAAGAAAAAACTACTCCATACTTTCCTGAAACTCCCAATTAAAATGTTATATATATATTTAAAATATAAAATTTATACACAAAATAAAATGTCATTTTGTACCACTATGCCTCTTATTGTACCTTAATCACTGCATTTCAACCATACTTGCTTTATATCCAATATTAGCAAACATGTTCCTTCCACAGGGTCTTTGACTTTTTCTTTGCTGGGAACACTCTAGGTATTTTCATAATTTGTCTCAGCTAGTAATTCCAGATTCAGTTTAATGTATTTCTTAAAGCATGAGACTTTCCCTGGCCAACCTTTTAAGGTCACTCTCTATTCAATTATCGTGTTTTATTTTGTCCACATTACATATCACTATCTGAAACTGCTTTACTGTTCTGTTTGTATGAGCGCCATCAAGGTCTGGACTCTGTCTGATTCATGACCCTGAATCATGAGCAACACACAATGGCTAGGACAGAGGAGGGGCCTATTAGATATTGAATGGTTTGTTAGCAGACTTATAGAAAAAATCCCTACCAGTTGGACTTTATCAAACACCTTGGCACCACACAAGTATAAAAAGTGTTCTTCAAAAATGCCCCCCAAAATTTAATACATGAAAATGTCATATATTTTTAAATTTCCTGAAACTGAACTTACATATATTCTGTCAGGGTGCAGAGGCTTTGTTTGCTGTTTGGGTTTCTAAGACTGTTAAGCGCTCACAAAGCCCTGAGACTCTGATACTGTTGGAGTGGGAACACCTCAAAAACCACTGTGGTGGTCCTCTTGCCCAGAAGAGCCTACAGTCTATGCTCCAAGCAATATCAGAGAACAATAGCATTCTTTAATTTTCTGAAATCTAGAGAGGTGTTTCCATGTGAAGGTCCCATAGCTCCCCACATGGTAACAATTGACAAGAAAACCTCAAGCTCCACAAAGTAAATAACTAGATCAATATCTAGGTATTGGCGTTTCATTTTTGTATAAAAATAAATTGAGACAGTTATTTTTGTTCAGTATTTTTCATGACACTATTGGATGAGACATACCTAGAATCTCATTATATATATAGATAGTATTTACTATTATAGTATTTAACTAGAGTATTTATTATACTACATATTTATATAGTATGATATATATATATAGTATCTATTAAATACTATATTATACTATTATGTTATTACAGTGTTTACTATATACATTCAGTAAGGACTGGAAAAGTAAAATATAGAATGGAAGGGGAGGTACAGAAAGATATGAAAGAACAATAATATATTAAAATTTTTCATATTTTTAGAGTTTTGATAAATTTCATAAACATAAAATATTGTCTTATTCATCCTAGTCCTAATAATCAGCAGAATTAAAATTTGAGATCTCCTAACCTCACTCTGTGATTCCCAAGGTAAATTGTAATTTATGAAACTAGTGTGCTCAGGAAAAGATTCTTGAGCATGTGTTTTCTCACAGCCAAGATAAAGTCTTATTTGCACAGTGGCATTTGATTATCTGTATTCACAGGTTTTATGGTCACAGAGCCTCTTTTTAATGCAGGCATCGAGGAAAAGAACATGAACAAAGCAAATCACTTATTCAAAATTGTAGCAAAAATGATCCCTTAAAGTCTAAAGAAAATGAAAGAGAATTGGATGTAAACAAAAATGTAAAGAGGTTTTTGATAAATGTAATATTTATTTGCTGTAAAGCCATATTTCAAAAATGATAAAAGATAAAAGCCTGTACTGTGGAATGTCTGCTGAAAATTGTTGACATGAATTTCAGGTGTTGGTAGAAATAAAAGGATTTTTAATATTATGTCCTTGTAATTAAATTTAAAATAAAATAGGCTTTTTGCTATATAAAAATCCATTTTTATTATTTTTTCTGTTATCATTTTAGAACTATAGAAAAGGAATGCAATGGGAATAAGAGAGGGATTGGTTTATATTTGTGTCTTTTATTCAAGGGTTTATGTACCACTTGAAGTAAACTGGAAAAATGTTTTAGAACAATATAAATTGGGAATACAAATAACAAAATCCATTCTGGACATATTAACTGTAATATGTTGTCATTCACAGATTCTTGGGTGGCATAGGCATAACATCCAAACATACCACTTAGCAAAATGACACCTATAGCTGGGTGCCAGCATTTCTGCCTCTACAATCCCTGAAGAATCAAGCCTACAATAATTACTACACTGATGGACCCAAATCCAAATTGTATTCAGTTGCATCTGACTGATGAAACCTAGTTTATGAACCTGCACCTTAGATGTAGAGAAGAGTGAGAATGTAGGTTTCCTGGCTTTTCTCTTCCTGCTTTTAACATTCTCTCTTTGTCTGATCTTTGACATTTTTATTTATGTATCTCATGTGGATCTCCTTGGTTCATCTTATTTGGAGCTCTCTGTGCTTTCTCGACATGGATGTCTGTTTCCTTCCCTAGATTAGAAGCTATTATTTCTTCAAATACGTTGTTCACCTCTTTTTCTCTCTCTTCTCCTTCTGGGACTCCTATAATGCAAATATTAGGATGTTTGATGTTGTCCCAGAGCTCACTATCCTGATTTCATAGATTGCAAAAATCCTCAACGAAATATTAGTGAACGAAAATAAAAAATATATGGAAAGGATCAATCACATGACTAAGTGGGATTTATTCCCTGGATGCAAGGATGGCTCAATACCTACAAATCATTCAGTGTGATACACCAGATTAACAAAAGGAAGTATAAAGACCATATGGTCATTTCAATATATGCTAGAAAAGTATTTGACAAAAATTCATCATCCATCCATTCACGATAAAAACTCTCAACAAAGTGGGCACAGAGGGAACATACCTCAACATTATAAAGACCATATATGACAAATCCACAGCTAACATCATACTCAATAGCAAAAAGCTGACAAATTTTCCCCTAAGATCAGGAAAAAAACAAGGATCCCAACTCTTAGCACTTTTATTCAACACAGTAATGGAAGTCCCAGCCATAGAAATCAGGCAAGAAAAAGAAATAAAAGGCTTCCAAATTTGTAAGGAAGAAGTAAAATTGTCACTAGTTGGAGATGACATGATATAAAAAACCTAAATACTCCACTAAAAATCTCTTAGGATTAATATATGAATTTAGTAAAGTTGCTGGATACAAAATCCATGTACAGAAATTTGTTGAATTTCTATATGCAAATAAAGAACTAACAGAAAGAGAAATTAAGAAATCCATTTACAATTGGCTCCAAAAGAAAAAAATGCTTAGGAATAAACCTAACCAAGGAGGTAAAAGACCTGTACTGTGAAAACTGTAAGACATTCATGAAAGGAACTGAAGAAGACACAAATAAATGTAAAGCTATTGCATGCTCACATATAGTAGGAAGAATTAATATTGCTAAAATTGTCATACTGCCAAAGCAATCCACAGACACAATGCAATCCCTATCATAATATCAATGGCATTTTTTACTAAATAAGACCAAATAATCCTAAAATGTGTATAGAAACACACACACATATACAAATACAAAAACCAAATAGCACAAACAATCTTGAAAAACAAAACTTTTGGTATCAGAGTCTCTGGTTTCAAACTATAATACAAAGCTACAGTATTCAAAATCGTATGGTACTGGCACAAGAACAGATAGCCCAATGAAACAGAATAGAGAGCCAAAAATAAGCCCTTATCTATGTGGTCAAATAATATATGGCAAAGGAGGCAAGAATATGTCATGGGAAAAAGACAGTCTCTTTAATAAATAATGTTGGGAAAACTGGATAGCTACATGCAAGAGAATTATACTGGATGGTCTTACACCATACACAAAAATAAACTTCAGAAAGGATTAAAGACCCAAATATAAGACCTGAAACCATAAAAATCCCAGAAGAAACTTTGGCACTAAAGTCTTAAAAACCAGCATTAGTATCTTTTTCTGGATCTTTCTCTCCAGGTAATGGAAACAAAAGCAAAAATAACCAAGTGGGCTACATCACACCAAAAATCTTCTACGCAACAAAGGAAACAATCAACAGAATGAAAAGGAAGCCTATTGTATGGGAGAATATATTTTCAAATGATACATATGATAAAGGGCTAATATCCAAAATATATAAAGAACTCATACAATTCAACCCCCCAAAAATCTAATAATTTTGATTAAAAAATGGGCAGAGTACCCGAATAGACATTTTTCCTAAGAAGACATACAGATGGCCAACAGACACCTGAAAAGATGCTCAACATCACTAATATTCAGGGAAATGCAGATCAGTCAGAATAGCCAGGTACAAAATAACAATTGTTGGTGAGGATCTGGAGAAATGGGAACCCTCATACACTGATGGTGGGAATGTAAATTGGTACAGCCACGATGGAAAGCTGGACAGAGGTTTCTCAAAAAAGTAAAAAAAAATACATATGACCCAGCAATTCTACTTCTGAAAATTTATCCAAAGAAAACAAAATCACTAATCTGAAAAGATACATTCACTCCTATGTTTTCTGCCACATTATTTACAATAGAAAAAAATATGGAAACAACCAAAATATCCCTTGTTAGATGAATAAATAAAGAAGATGTGGTACATATATATAGTGGAATATACTCAGCCATAAAATAAAAATGAGATCTTACTATTTGTTACAGCATTCATGTATCTAATGAATACTATGCTAACTGAAGTAAATAGGACAGAGAAAGTACCCTTTGATTTCACTTATGGAATCTAAAAAACAAAGCAAATAGACTCATAAACAAAGAGAACAGATTGGTTGTTACCATAGTGGATGCGTAAAATAGTTGAAGGGAAAAAAAATTACTGAGAATGTTTGCTATCTTGATCTGGGTGATGATAACATGAACATATACACATGTCAAAATTCATCAAGCTGTATACTAAGATTCATGCATGTTATTGTATGTATTTTAATTAAAAAAATAAAAAAAAATCAAAGGAATCCCCACTCCCTAGCCAAACAAATGATGTTCAATAAACACTGTTGAGTTAATAAGAAATTAGATCCCTTGTAAAACAGCAAGTCAGATGGTTCCTTCCATATAATAGCAAATGACATATGACAATAGAGCAATGTTTACAAATTTTTCAGAAAGGTTTTGACCCAAATATTATAATCAAATTGTTGTAAACCTATTAAAACAATAGTAATAAAACTATTCAAGAAAAGGTATATATGAGAAAGTCTTGAATAAAGGCCATCACTGGATTTTAGCCCACTATAAATCCAGATAAAATGAGAAGTGTAGAGCAGTGGTGAATAAAACCAGACAAGTTTCACATAACAGTGCCAAAGAGCTAAGTATTATAGAAAAATTATATATTAAAACCATAACTCTTAAAAAGTAAAACGAATATAATTGTCTAAAAAGAGGTAAGTAAAGAGAAATTGATAGAAGTAAAAAATATACTTACGTGTATTGTAGATTTTATGTGCATTTAAATTATCTTAAATTTACTTTCTGACTCGATTTCTATTAAAGATTTTTAGATTTAAAATTATGAAGAGAATAAAAAAAGGTTCTACTTGCCCGATAATCAGCATTGATGATTTTGAAAACATAAACAAATGGGTATGTTTAAAATTCAAACACATAAAATGAAAAGGAAAATTTCATACTCCCACATTTCTCTGTTTTGTCAATTATACCTACTGTTAACGTATTTTTGCATTCCACACAAATGAACAGCTAGCTAAATAAATGCATATATCAGTTCCTATTTTTGATATGAATGAAGTTTTTATACAGTTTATCTTTCAATATATTACACTATACTATATACATTCCATCTACTGTTATCCATTATTTTTGTATGCATTTTCCTATCAGCACAAAAAAATCTAATTTGCTCATTGTATATACCTGTTATATATATATACACACACACACACATATATTCCTCAGTATTTAAATAATTTCTGCTTCTTAAACTTTACATTATTATACTTATTTTGCTATCATATGCAATATTGCAACCAAATCCTGGAGTATGTAAGTATATTTTTAAAAGTATAACCCTATGATGAATTTTTACATGTGGGATCTATTTATAATGTAAGTATAATCTTAATTTGTCTAAATATCATCAGTTTTGCCCTGGACAATATTGGGGGTGGCCATAAATTTACCCCCTTATTCCCTGTTTTTTCTTTCTTGCTCTCATTTTCTCTCTCAATTACCAGGTATCAATAGTTGAAAAAAAAAAAAGCCATCCTTTTTTATATTTGTATTTATTTAACCACAAGTGAGGTTATATGTCTATGTATTAATATTCTAGTTGTTTTGTTATTTTGTTCTAAGTTGCTGAAACATTCTTTCATAATTTCTATATTGTTAAATCTTGGATAAGTCATTTATACATTAATAAGGTTGTTTGCAAAAATATTATGTTTTTCCCCCTATTTTTTAAATTTCTTCCTTCCTTTGCTTACTGTCATTATTTTGAAAAAGAAAAGGATGCTTTTATTTTTTTGTGGGTTTTGATTTAAAGGATTGAATTAAAAGAATTTCTGATCAAAGAATTTCTGCTTTCTGATTAAAAGGATTTCTCCACTTCAAGATCATAACACATCAAAACCTTTTTTCTATCTAGAACAATGTTAAATAAAAATATGTGTGAGCTACATATCTAACTTAAAATTTTCTAGTAGTCACATTAGAAAAGAAAAAGAAATAGGTGAAATTAGTAATATATTTAACACAAAATATCCAAAATACAGTTTACCCTTGAACAATGTGGGTTGGAACTGCATGGGTCCACTTATACATGGAATTTTTTAAATGAATATATTTGAAAAATTTTTGGAGATATGCAAAAATACAGTATATAATATATATACAAAATATGTGTTAATTGTGTTATGGGAAAGGCTTCTGGTCAACAATGGGTTATCAATAGAAGTTAGGGGAAGTCAGAAGTTACACACTTCTTTTTTTCAACTGTGTAGGGGATTGGCATCCCTAACCCTCACGTTTTTCAAGGGTCAACTTTTTATCACTTCAACATGTAATCAATATTAAAATTATTAATGAGATATAATAAATTATTTTAAGATGTGTGCATTTTACACTTACAGCAAATCTCAAGATGAAGCTGTTTTCATTTATATTTTAATTCTATAAAATTTATAGTCTAAAATGTAGATTGACATATCAAGTGTTGCCAATCATACCTAAATATTTTCCAGTAACTGAATCAAACAACAGTTTTCAATTTAAATATGAATTAAATAAAATTAAAAATTTAGTCGCTTACTTACACCTGCCATGTTTCAAGTTCATGACAAGGCTTGTGGCTACTATAGTTGACAGAACAGCTCTAGAATTTTGCAGGTTGGTTGTTTGGATGGTTGATTCATCCACATGAGTGATTTTGGGATCCAGCTATATTTTTCTCCAGAGTTAAACATTTTTATTAACATCACTTTAAAGAAAATAAAACCTTTCTTTTCACTCCTACTCTTTATTAAGAAGAAAATCTCTACTCTCTTTGGATCTACTTCTGAATTTTTTCTTCTGTGTTATTAAATTTCTTGCTTCTTTTTTCCTCGGATTTTTATTTCCTAATGAATCTCGTATAACCCAATTCAGGCTTCTTGATTTTATTTAAAGGACATATTTATAATTGCTTCCTAAAGTACTCTGAAGAAAGGAAGCCTTTTTCATGTTGGCTGATATTTCAATTTAATACTATCAATGTAGACACCATGGTAGTTAAAAGTATTAACATTTTTTTCCATTTCACTGAGAATTTTGGCTTCACTTCTTTATGTACATTGTTTAACTATACTTTTCCCATTCACAGGAATTAGATTTATTTTTAAATTCTTCATTGGTTAAAAATGCTGAATTAGTCATTTATCATCTCCTATTCACTCTCTTTTGATAAGCTTTTAATAAACTCAGTAGCAGAAGTGTTTAGTTAGTCCTTCCCTACCCTAAAATATTTTTTTATCAAAATTAAAAGTTCATTTGGTATAAAAAAATTGAGTGCAAAAGATTATACATTTTTTTGCATTTGACACAGCATTTCACATAACTTTCATCTTTAGGCTCCCATACATTCCCAGTGACTTGCCTTGTCAGGGGTCTGCAGCAGCGAAGCTAATACAGTCTGTCCAGTGGAATCCATTAGATTCCAGCTAGTCTTTATTAGGAAGTGGGACATCTTTCTTCAATTTCTTACAATTTTCAATTTTAATTCCCTCAGTCTCAGTTCAGATTGTTGGATTAAGTGATGCAGGTGAAGAAATAACTGAATTGTCATTCTTTTTGATAGACCCCAAACTGGAGTCATTATAGCTGCCTTTCCATTCAACCCAAGCATGTGCTCCTTCAGGGCAAACGGGCTGCTGCAGGAGAGTCTCTAAACCAGGAACCTGCTTACACACTGTAGTGGTGGGCATAATTCTTCAAAATGGTTTTATTTGTAGAACATTCTAGTCTTGTGGACTCCTTGAGACCCATTTTAGCCCTGTGTCACATTCGAAGGAGCATAAATTCAACTCCAAAAGGCTCAAAAATGATATAACTTTTACACAGCTTACTTGAAAAGGAAGCCTGGAAACAGTGAAATTTCTTTGACACACAGCACTGCTGTTGTAAAATTCACCTTTGAACAGCTTTTCCCTCAAAGTTCCTATCATCCCAAGGGCTACTTCCTCTAACTCACTGTTTACCCCAAACTCCATTCTGTCTTTAATTCTGTCTGTTCACTGTGCAGATATCTCCTTTTCTTTAATAAATAGAATTAGTTTATTTAATGTAACTGAAATTTCCTTTTCCCTGATTATTCCACTTATCTCTACTTCTTCTCCATATCAAAAGGCAATGGAACTAGAACCATGTAGAAAGAAGAGGTAGAATTATCTGAATGAGCATTTACACCCTAATGTTTTTCCTATTATACTTATGAATAAATATTTGATATGGATTATTTTTCTTACTCTGTCACATAATAGGTTTTCACATTATTCTGCATACAGGAATTCTAACCACCTATAGATTTACATAGGTCCCATCTGTTGTTATAAGCAACAGTGGATTCATAGTTATCATTATTTATCATACTATTAGATTGATAAGAAAATATTATCTCAACTAAATATAGCCTTCTCCACAAAAGTTAAATCCTGTGTACTAACTTCTTTCACTTTTTGGTAAATCTGTGTCTTCAAAATTTACAAAAGGTCTGAAAAAAATTTTTTTCAAAAATGAATGGTACTCATGTAATACTAAATTGATTTCTCAGGATCAGAGGCAGTATTTAGTAGTATAGAAGTCATTTTAGTTCTTTATTCAAGTGTCCCTAGGATCCAAAATAAAATAGGATCTAGCATTTGTAAAGTTCTCGAAAAGAGAGCTCCCATCCCCTAGTAGTGTTTTCTAATATTTCCTTTATAACTAAAAAGACATAATTCGGAGGAAGACCTTTCTTCACCCCATATCTACAGTGAGAAAAACATTACTCTTGAGCATAGGCCTTGCAGAGCTCAGCACAGACACAAGGCGCGCAAAGCACTTCGGGAAATGCAAAACCGTTCTGTTGGGTGACAGCATTGGGAGCCGCACTGCAGGTGGTTTTAACATTTATGTCTGTGTTCTTAACACTGCATACACAATCCATCATACATATATAATTATAAAATATGGCTAATTCCTCTAATTATTATGAAAAAATTATTACTTAAAAACCTTTTGGGTACTAGTAGTAAATTCCACAGGCAAAGAGTAAGAGTCAACAACTATAGTCTGAGTTGGAAGTTCAGGTAGATATAAATGAAAATATCAGCAAGATATGGCACAGCAGTGATATTGGAGATAGCAAATGACCCAAATATCACAAATGACAGATTCACTGCTACTGTATCTCCAGAAAATTGAAGGTTCATTTGAACAATATGAAATCTAAATACAAACACTAAAATACCATGAACTTCATACTATGGCAATTTATTTCTCTAGAAGAGGAAGACAGGTAGGCATCTTTCTCCACATTTGTGAAGAAATTTGAGAATCTAGCCTGCCTTCACATCGCAGGCAGAATTTTAAAATAAGATCATATGACATTCATTTAGTCATAAATATGGTATTGCACAAGGATAATTATAGAACATTTAATAGAGAAAATAATGCAATGTGAATATTTTTATGATAGATATTGACAAGACCAAAAACAGCCCTTTCCCTTTCTTTATACCTCAGATCCTTCTTTTTTTACTCTAACATCATGTTGTCTCACAAGTAATAAGTAAGATTGGGACCTTTTGTGCCCCTGAAATATAATGATAAACATTTGCTGTTTAAATAACTGAGTGAAACTTCCCCTACTTACAAACTGACCTTGAGCATAAAGCACCCTGTCCACAAATGGTTTACGTCCCGACAAAAGCGGCTAAAGCAAAACCACTCTGCTGAGACACTTTGATCTTCATAAGATGTTTTCCCTATTGCAACAGCCTGAATAAAATCATCTTTTATTGCATGGTGAATTTTGTCTTTGATAGTACCATATGTTTCCATCAATGAGTCTAAACAGATATCAGTATTTAAATTGAGGCAAGTGACTTAAGAAATGAAAACAATATGGAGGGAACAGCAGAACCCAAAACACATTTTTCATTGTCCATCAGTACATGATAGATAATAGAAGATTCTATGTTAAAATCTTATATGCATGAGAGTTTGAACTATTTCAGAAGATCAGTTTCGATAAATGGTGCCTTGAAGAATTATTTTGAGAAAGAAAGGGAGAAAGGTTTTTGCCTAGAGATATAAAGAAATAAAAGACTTACCTTTTCTTGATTGATATATAATCTTTAATATTGTTTTCCTAAATAAGTGTATTCTTTATTATTTGCTGTATTTTATTGCTACT
>JAVSCE010018453.1:0-60318 GCA_032199065.1 Smutsia gigantea | reverse complement strand
CCCCACTGTTTTCAACATAGTACTGGAGGTCCTAGGCAAGGCAATCAGACAAAAAAAAGACATACAAGGCATCCAGATTGGTAAAGGAGAAGTCAAACTGTCACTATTTGCAGATGACATGATATTGTACATAAAAAACCGTAAAGACTCCACTCCAAAACTACTAGACCTAATATCTGAATTCACCAACGTTGCAGGATACAAAATTAATACACAGAAATCTGTTGCTTTCCTATACACTAATGATGAACTAACAGAAAGAGAAATCAGGAAAACAATTCCATTCACAATTGCATCAAAAAGAATAAAATACCTAGGAATAAACCTAACGAAGGAAGTGAAAGACCTAAACCATAACAACTACAAGACACTCCTAAGAGAAATTAAAGAGGACACTAACAAATAGAAGCTCTCGGCTACGAAGAAAAAATATTGTCAAAATGGCTATACTACCTAAAGTAACCTACAGATTCAATGCAATCCATATCAAAATACCAATAGCATTCTTCAATGAACTGTAACAAATAGTTCTAAAATTCATATGGAACCACAAAGACCCCAAATAGCCAAAGCAATCCTGAGAAGGAAGAATAAAACAGGAGGAATTATGCTCCCTGACCTCAAACTCAACTACAAAGCCACAGTAATCAAGACAATTCGGTACTGGCACAAGAACAGACCCACAGGCCAGTGGAACAGAACAGAGTCCAGATATTACCCAAACATATAAGGTCAATTAATATACGATGAAGGAACCATGGATATACACTGGGGAAATGACAGCCTCTTCAACAACTGTGTTGGCAAAACTGGACAGCTACATGTAAGAGAATGAAACTGGATCATTGTCTAACCCCATACAATAAAGTAAATTCAAAATGGATCAAAGACCTGAATGTAAGTCATGAAACCATACAACTCTTCAAAAAAAACATAGGCAATAATCTCTTGGACATAAACATGAGCAACTTCTTCATGAATATATCTCCACGGGGAAGGGAAACAAAAGCAAAAATGAACAAGTGGGACTATATCAAGCTGAAAAGCTTCTGTACAGCAAAGAACACCATCAGTAGAACAAAAAGACATCTTACAGTATGGGAGAATATATTCATAAAGGCCATATCGATAAGGGGTTGACATCCAAAATATATAAAGAGCTCACGCACCTCAACAACCAAAAAGCAAATAATCCAATTAAAAAATGGGCAGAGGATCTGAACAGACACTTCTCTAAAGAACAAATTCAGGTGGCCAACAGGCACATGAAAAGATGCTCCACATCGCTAATCATCACAGAAATGCAAATTAAAACCACAATGAGATATCACCTCACACCAGTGAGGATGGCCAACATTCAAAACACAAACAACAACAAATGTTGGCTAGGATGTGGAGAAAGGATAACCCTCCTACACTGCAGGTGGAAATGCAAATTAGTTCAACCATTGTGGAAAGCAGTATGGAGGTTCCTCAAAAAACTCAAAATAGAAATACCATTTGACCCTGGAATCCCACTCCTAGGAATTTACCCTAAGAATACAGCAGCCCAGTTTGAAAAAGACATATGCACCCCTATGTTTATCGCAGCACTGTTTACAATAGCCAAGAAATGGAAGCAACCTAAGTGTCCATCAGTAGATGAATGGATAAAGAAGATGTGGTACATATACACAATGGAATAATATTCAGCCATAAGAAGAAAACAAATCCTGCCATTTGCAACAACATGGATGGAGCTAGAGGGTATTATGCTCAGTGAAATAAGCCAGGTGAAAAAAGACAAGTATCAAATGACTTCACTCATACGTGGAGCATAAGAGCAAAGAAAAAAACTGAAAGAAAAAAGCAGCAGCAGATTCACAGAACCCAAGAATGGACTAACAGTTACCAAAGGGAAAGGGACTGGGGAGGATGGGTGGGAAGGGAGGGATCAGGAGGAAAAAGGGGCATTACGATTAGCAGACATAATGTTGGTGGGGCACAGGGAAGGCTGTACATCTCAGAGAAGATAAGTAGTGATTCTATAGCATCTCACTACGCTGATGGACAGTGACTATAATCGGGTAATTGGGGGGACTGGATAAAGAGGGGAGTTTAGTAACCATAATGTTGCACATGTAACTGTATATTAATAATACCAAAATTTTAAAAATTAAAAAATTAAAAATAAAAAAAAGCTGCTTATACTGTAAATAAAGTAATGGTATACTGATTAAAGAAGCTCTTTCCGCCTTTCAGAATATATTGATCATTTTAGAGTCAGAAGTACAGCAGAGTCAGTCAGATATGTACTATCACGGGGAAATCATCCCAAAAATCCTTTGGTAATTAAATACAAGGTAGCAGCTTGTTTAATATTTCTTTTTCTGTACAAGTAGAATTTGACAACACTTTTTTAAAATCTCCCAAAAAAAGAAGCCACATCTGTAAAAGAAAACAGTATTTTCTCCATAGAATATATTATTACAGTTTAGGAATTGGAATTAAATAGATCTTTGAAATTACAGCATTTGGCACTAATAAGAAAAGTTAAATTGTGTAGTTCCACCATAAAATTATGGTATTACAAAATGATGTGCCAATTTATTTTATAATACAGCATTTTATGAATTCTCTTAAATTGGGTGTAGAGAAAATAAGAGATTTGGCCAGAATACTTGCTAGCTTAAATATGCCCCAGTGTGTACATAAGGAGCCTGCTTTGCATATTCGTGGACAACAGGATGTTTACCAGCATTGCCAGCCCAGGAGAGGGGTGGAGAGGAAACACCCAGTGTCTCCTCTCTGCTGTTCTGGTATGTAATTAGTCAGGCTACTGTCAGTCACCATAGAGACCTGCCCACAGAGTTCCTCCTTGTGCAAGAGTGGGGAAGTGGGGAACAGGAGAGAGTTGGAAGAGCAGAGAGCTGAGGAGGAGGGCAGTACAAGCAGAGGAGGGAAACCTAAAAGGAGAGCCAGGAGAAACTGAGGCCTACTGCCAAGAGAAGAAATATGGTATGGACTCCTTTTAACCCCCCCAACTTGCTCTCGTCTTTATTTGGTCTCACCAAATTCACAGTAAACTTGCCTGGAGCAGGCAACACCCTCCTCCCAGAGCAACATTGGGAAATTTTATTTTTCACTTGTATAAAAAGAGCCTCCTACATGTAATTGTAGATTAACGATACCAAAATAAAATAAAATAAAAAATAAAAATAAAAAAGAGCCTCCTTAAATATTGGTGAAATAATAACATAGCTTAAAGTGTTTATGTAGTCCCATTCACAGAAAGTTTTCCTACTCTGAGAACTTTGAGTAGACTCTAACACAGCTCTTGCCATAATCAGACATAATAGCAATTGCTGCTATCAGTTAAGTACCTAGTAAGTGTAAGCCTTTGAACTGAGGCATTTTTCTTACTTTTTTTTTTAGCCCACATAACCCAATGAGGCACACATTCTCTACCCATTTTCCAGATGCAGAATCTGAGGCCTGGGGTGCTTAGTTTCTTTCCCAAGATCACCCAGTCAGGGCATAGTTAGGGCACCACAGGTCAGACAAGATCCCTTAAGTTTCAAGACCCCACTCTCCCTACCTACCCACAGAGTTATTGGATGTGGCAGCAAAGTTAGTGGCCTCTCTGGTAGCCACTCCTCACCTTCCTCACTAAAAAAAAAAAACAATTTTATTTACACATTTTTAAGAATCCTTAAATTCCTTGAATTCACTTTAGGGGAGATGACTCTATATGTAACAGGTTCTGACCAAGGTAGAGGTCCTGGGGAGAGAATTCTTTCCCAGAATAAAAGTTCACTTGGAGAAAATCCTCAGAGCCTATGCTTTTCTTGAGAACTGGGCTGGAAGAATTCAGCTTCTACCTCATGACCACAAGAACAAAGCTCACACTAAGGCTGCAGAGTAAAGTCTGGCCCCTCAAATTCTTGTTGCAGGACACAAGTTCAAACCCATTTCTTTAAATACTCTAATGGAAATTTCCTACTGTTAGTAACTGAAAGCCTTCCTTAACTAATTCACCAAATAAGAATTTCATTGCCAGTAGTAGTATAGTACTTATACCATAGGTCATAGCTTTATTTCCCAAGTCAGATTTTGGTTAAACGCTATGAGCCTGGGCTAACCTACTATGTTATCTTGATAAGAGTGAACCAAGGAAGGACACACACAAAATTTCAGTAGTTACCTATGGGAGACAGGAAAAATGGGGTAGATAGTAAGAGCTCTCAAAAAATACCTTTTTACATTGTTTTCATGTTTTTTAACCATGAAAATACAGTTTCCCCAAACAATATAAATAACTTTTTTAAAAGACAGCAAATAAATCAAAGGAAGATATATTAGCTTTATAATGTTTCTCAAGAAATCAACAAATATTACCTTTCTTGGGTTTAGGGGATAATTCAAGGCACTTTTCTGTAAGAGTCTTCTTTTCTGCTGTTAATGACTGCAAGCAGATAATAATAATGTAGCAATTTATGTGACAGGACTAAAAACCAGTAATATTTTATAAAATATTCAAAACCTTACACCATACCCTCAACATATTCCTGTTTTCCTTTATTTGTATTTACCAATAAGTACACCAAAGCACATATTCTTCATATACTTATAAATGTATCTTCTATTTTTCCAGAATCCAGACAGATGCCTAGCCTTTAGAATTTATAATAATATCCCTCCATTTTTAAGTATTTCAGAGTTACCACATACACAAAAATTAACCAGAATATCAATCTGCCAAAACCTGACACAATTTAAACATTTTATAAATATACTTCTTGTGAAGAGTAGGATGCTCAACAGTTTCATGTTCCAGGAACATTCCCAGTATGTATCCTTCATTTACAAACAAAGAAGTAAAATTATTCTGAATGGCATAACGTAGTGAACATTAAAGACACAATTATTAAAGGAATTCAAGAATGCAGGCAAAAAAGTAATACATCAACACAGTGTCAGGAAGAGAATTCCAGAGAAATGTCATTAAATGGTCTGAACAAGCAGGAGTCTAGGATTTATCCTTTGGCATTCAGGAAACAATTTTACAACTACTTTACCAGAATCTCAGAAGTGTCCTGAAATCCTTCTCCACACCTGAGCCATGCTTCAGAGAGTGAAGCAGCTGGTCCCACTGTCCTGAGACCTGCTCTTCTGAACTGCAATGGATTCTCTTCTGGAAAGGATGGGTATTCTACATTCCAATTTCTTTTTCTCTGTAGAGATGGTTTTAAAACAAAAAAAAATCAAATCAATTTTATTAAAAAGATATTAAGCTGAGGGATTAAAGATGGCAGCATGAGAGGTGAGACACAAGCTTCCTCCTAAAACCACATATAAAACAAAAATATAATTAATACAACTAATCCTGAAAGAGCAACAGGAAAGAGGACTGCACCAGATTGCATACACCTGGAGAAAAGAGAGGACCTCAGAGAACAGGGTAACATACAAAACCTGTGGCCCAGCAGGACCCAAGCCCTTCCCCAACCCCAGCTCAAGGGCGGGAGGAAGAGAAACCGAGCAGGGAGGGAGTGGAGGCTTGGGACTAGTGAATACCTAACTCCGGAGATCTAATCTGGGAGCACAAATCTACAATTCATGGTGCTTGCATGATACTATCGTGATTATGGGGTTGGAAAGCTAACACAGGCAGAATTCCTGGAGAGACAGAGATTCCAGCCGCTTCTGGAAAGCAGGGATCCATACCCGGCTGCTCTGGAACAAAAGAAAGGTGGGATGTCTGAGAGACATCATAACAAGGAAGCCCTTAGCAAGAGGGCTGCTGAAGGGGCAAGGATTGCACAGAGCTTACTGCTCAGGAGAGAAGACAGGTAGACAAAATTGTCTGGGTGCACTCTGCACAGCAGGTTGGGAGCTGTGCCATATAGACTCTCATATTTAAGGAGGAAAAAGAAATCTTCCTTCTTAGACGATCTGCAGGAGCTCCAGCTCCCTGGCTGGCTACACAGCTCCAAGGACCCCCTCTGTGATATGCACACTTTCTCCCAGCCAGCCCCACCTAGCTCACAAACCGGCAAACCCTACCCTGGTGTTAGGATAGCCAGAGGGAAGACCTGACTACAGCAACTACAAATGCAAACCATAGAGGCTTATACCTGTGTGCTCGGCCCACTGGTTCAGGCAGTGGAGATAGGCATACCAGCCAGGAAGCAGGAAACAGCTCTTTCCTCCCCCCAAGAACAAATACCACTTCCCTCCGACCCCCAACATTGCTTCAGGGACTGAGCAGCTCCAGGGAGTAGAGCTTCTGGGCACTACAGGGTGCCATATACAAATATGAAATGCCAAAGGAACCTAGTTCAAGGGAAAATTATTAATACCACTCCTGAGAAAGAGTTAAACGACGTCAACCTCATGACTCTTCCTGAAAGGGAGTTCAAAATAAAAATCATTAACATGCACATGGAGGTACGGAAAGATATTCAAGAACTCAGGAATAAATTCGGGTCAGAGATCCAATCGTTGAAGAACACAGTGGAGGGTATTAAAAGCAGATTGGATATCGTGGAGACGATAAGTGAAATAGAAACTAGAGAAGAGGAATACAAAGAAGCTGAGGCACAGAGAGAAAAAAGAATCTCTAACAATGAAAGAATATTGAGAGAACTGTGTGACCAATCCAAACGGAACAATATTCACTTTATAGAAATATCAGAAGAAGAAGAGAGAGAAAAAGGGATACAAAGTGTCTTTGAGGAGGTAATTGCTGTAAACTACCCCAAGCTGGGGAAGGAGATAGTCTCTCAGGCCATGGAGGTGCACAGATCTCCCAACACAAGGGACCCAAGGAAGACAACACCAAGATATATAGTAATTAAAATGGCAAAGATCATGGATAAGGACAGACTATTAAAAGCATCCAGAGAGAGAAATAAGATCACATACGAAGGTAAGCCCATCAGACTTCACAACAGAAACCTTAAAGGCCAGAAAGGAGTGGCATGATGTATTTAATGCAATGAAGCAGAAAGGCGTTCAACCAAGATTACCTTATCTGGGAAGATTATCATTTAAATTTGAAGGAGGAATTAAACATTTCCCAGATAAGCAAAAGCTGAGAGAATTTACCTCCCAAAAACCATCTTATAGTGTATTTTGGAGGGACTGCTTTAGATGGAAGTGTTCACAAGGTTTAATAGCTGTCACCAGAGGTAATAAAACCACAGTAATCAAAGTAGAACAGCTAATTACAAAGCATATGCAAAAATTAAAATAACTATCTCCAAAGTCAATCAAGGGATAGACAAAGAGTACAGAATATGATACCTAATATATGAAGAATGGAGAAGGAAGAAAAAGGAGGAAAGAAAAAATAAATAAATTTTAGACTGTGTTAGTAATAGCATATAAAGTGAGTTAAGTTAGACTCTTAGATAGTAAGTCAACCTTGAACATTTGGTAACCACGAATCTAAAGCCTACAATGCCAATAAGTACATACCTATCAATAATGACCCTAAATGCAAATGGTCTGAATGCACCAATCAAAAGAGCTAGAGTCACTTAATGGATAAAAAAACAAGACCCATCTATATGCTGCCTACAAGAGACTCACTTTAAACCCAAAGACATACACAGACTACAAGTGAAGGAATGGAAAAAGACATTTCATGCAACTACCAGGGGAAAAAAAGCAGGAGTTTCAGTACTTATATCAGACAAAATAGACTTCAAAACAAAAAGTCACAAAAGACAAAGAAGGACATTACATAATGATAAAAGGGTCAATCCAACAAGAAGATATAAACATTATAAAAATCTTTAGGCCCAACACAGGAGCACCTACATATGGGAAACAAATACTAACAGAAATAAAAGGGGAAAAAGAATGCAATGCATTCATTCTAGGAGACTTCAACACTCCACTCCCTCTGAAGGACAGATCAACCAGACAGAAAATAAGTAAGGAGACAGAGCCACTGAACAACACAAAACAGATGGACCTAACAGACATCTACAGAACACTACACCCAAAAGCAGCAGAACACACATTCTTCTCAACAGCACATGGAACATTTTCAAGAATAGGTCATATACTAGGCCACAAAAAGAGCCTCGGAAAATTCAAAAAGACTGAAATTGTACCAACAAGTTTCTCAGACCACAAGGGTATGAAACTAGAAATAAAAAAGAAAATGAAAATCCCACATACACATGGAGGCTTCACAACATGCTCCTAAATAATCAATGGATCAATGACCAAATAAAAACAGAGATCAAGCAATATATGGAGACAAATGACAACAATAATTCAACACTGCAAAATCTGAGGGACGCAGCGAATGCCGTGCTAAGAGGAAAGTATATTGCAATACAGGCCTACCTCAGGAAAGAAGAACAATCCAATCCTATATGAGCAGTCTAAACTCACAATTAACGAAACTAGAAAAAGAAGAACAAATGAAGCCCAAAGTCAGTACGAGGGACATATTAAAGATTAGAGCAGAAATAAATAAAATCGAGAAGAATAAAAACAATAGAAAGAATCAATGAAAGGAAGAGCTGGTTCCTTGAGAAAATAAACAAAATAGATAAACCCCTAGCGAGACTTCAAGAAAAAAAGAGAGTCTACTCACATAACAGAATAAGAAATGAGAAAGGAAAAATCACTATGGACACCACAGAAATACAAAGAATTATTAGAGAATACTATGAAAAATTATATGCTAACAAACTGGATAACCTAGAAGAAATGGACAACTTTCTAGAAAAATACAACCTTCCAAGGCTGACCCAGAAAGAAACAAAATACCAACAGACCAATTACCAGCAATGAAATTGAACTGGTAATCAAAAACCTGCCTAAGAACAAAACCCCAGGACCAGATGGCTTCCCCACTGAATTTTATCAAACATTTAGTGAAGACCTAAAACCCATCCTCCTTAGTTTTCCAAAGAGCAGCAGAAGAGGGAATATTCCAAACTCATTCTATGAGGCTAGCATCACTCTAATACCAAAACCAGGCAAAGACACCACAAAAAAAGAAAATTACCAACCAATATCCCTGATGAACATAGATGAAAAATATTAAACAAAATATTAGCAAACCTAATTCAAAAATACATCAAAAAGATCCATCATGATGAAGTAGGATTTATTCCAGGGAGGCAAGGAGGGTACAATATTTGAAAATCCATCAACATCATCCAACACATCAACAAAAAGGATAAAAATCACATGATCTTCTCCACAGATGCTGAAAAACCATTTGAAAAAATTCAACATCCATTCATGATAAAAACTCTCAACAAAATATGTATAGAGGACAAGTACCTCAACATAATAAAGGCCATATATGACAAACCCACAGCCAACATTATACTTAATGGCGAGAAGCTGAAAGCATTTCCTTTAAGATCAGGAACAAGACAAGGATGCCCACTCTCCCCACTTCTATTCAACATAGTATTGGGGGTCCTAGCTACGGCAGTCAGACAACACAAAGAAATAACAGCCATCCAGATTGGCAAGGAAGAAGCTAAATTGTCCCTGTTTGCAGATGACATGATATTGTACATAAAAAACCCTAAAGAACCCACTCCAAAACTACTAGATCTAATATCTGAATTCAGCAAAGTTGCAGAATAGAAAATAAATACACAGAAATCTATGGCATTCCTATACACTAACAATGAACTAGCAGAGAGAGAAATCAGGAAAACAATTCTATTCACAGTTGCATCAAAAAGAATAAAATACCTAGGAGTAAACCTAACCAAGGAAGTGAAAGACCTATACTCTGAAAACTACAAGACACTCATGAGGGAAATTAAAGAAGATACCAATGAATAGAAACACATCCCATGCTCATGGATAGGAAGAATTAATAGTCAAAATGGCCATCCTGCCTAAAGCAATCTACAGATTCAATGCAATTCCTATCAAAATACCAACAGCATTCTCCAACGAACTAGAGAAAATCGTTCTAAAATTCATATGGAACCACAAAACAACCCGAATAGCCAAAGCAATCCTGAGAAGGAAGAATAAAGCTGCGAGGATTATGCTCCCCAACTTCAAGCTCTACTAAAAAGCCACCGTAATCAAGACAATTTGGTACTGGCACAAGAACAGACCCATAGACAAATGGAACAGACCAGAGAGCCCTGATATAAACACAACCATACATGGTCAATTAATATATGATAAAGGACCCATGGACATACAATGGGGAAATGACAGCCTCTTCAACAGCTGGTGTTGGCAAAACTGGACAGCTACATGCAAGAGAATGAAACTGGATCATTGTTTAACCTCATACACAAATGTAAACTCGAAATGGAACAAAGACCTGAATGTAAGTCATGAAACCATAAAACTCTTAGAAGACAACATAGGCAAAAATCTCCTGAATATAAGCATGAGCACTTCTTCCTGAATGCATCTCCTCAAGCAAGGGAAACAAAAGCAAAAATGAACTCATGGGACTACATCAAACTAAAAAGTTTCTGTACAGCAAAGGACACCATCAACAGAACAAAAAGGCATCCTACAGTATGGGAGAATACATTTGTAAATGACATATCCAACAAAGGGTTAACATCCAAAATATGTAAAGAACTTACACGTCTCAACACCCAAAAAGCAAATAACCTGATTAAAAAATGGACTGAGGATATGAAGAGATAGTTTTCCAAAGAAGAAATTCAGATGGCCAACAGAGACATGAAAAGATGCTCCACATCACTAATAATCAGGGAAATGCAAATTGAAACCACAATGAGATTGCACCTCACACCAGGAAGGGTGGCCAGCAATCAGAAGACTAAGAACAACAAATGCTGGCAAGGATGCAGAGAAAAGGGAACCCTTCTACACTGCTGGTGGGAATCTAAGCTAGTTCAACCATTTTGGAAAGCAATATGGAGGTTCCTCAACAAACGAAAAATAGAAATACCATTTGACCAAGAGTCCCACTCCTTGGAATTTATCCAAAGAATACAACTTCTCAGATTCTAAAAGACATATGCACCCCTATGTTTACTGCAGCACTTTTTACAATGGCCAAGATACGGAAGCAACCTAAGTGTCCATCAGTAGATGAGTGGATAAAGAAGAGGTGGTATATATACACGATGGAATACTATTCAGCCATAAGAAAGAAACAAATCCTACCATTTGCAATAACATGGATGGAGCTAGAGGGTATTATGCTCAATAAAATAAGCCAGGCAGAGAAAGACAAGTACGAAATGATTTTCCTCATTTGTGGAGTATAACAACAAAGCAAAACTGAAGGAACAAAACAGAAGTGGACTCACAGACTCCAAGAAGGGACTAGTGGTTACAAAAGGGGAGGGGTGGGGGTAAGGGGGTGGGGAAGGAGTTAGAAGGGGATTTGGGGATATTATGATTAGTACACATAGTGTGGGGGCGTCGTGGGGAAGGCAGTGTAGCACAGAGAAGACAAGTAGTGACTCTGTGGCATCGTACTACACTGATGGACAGTGACTTCAATAGGGTATGGGGGGACTTGATAATATGGGTGAATGTAGTAACCACATTGTTTTTCATGTGAAACCTTCATAAGAATGTATATCAATGATAACTTAATAAAAAAAAGTAGTTTACTTTACCTAGAGGATTAAATAATGAAGAAAGTTACATAGTTAAGGAATAAGTCATGGCCACAACATGGAAGCCATGAGAGCCTGCTGACTACCTGGGCATAAATCCTGGCTCCTTCACTTAATTGCTGGGTGACCTTGGGCAAATTACTTAACCTCTCTACTTTGTATCAGCTTCCTCATCCATAAAATGAGACTAATAATAGTACCTACCTCAAAGGATAGCTCAAAGAATGAAATGAGTTAATTCAGATGAAGAACTTAGCACAGAGTAAGTCCAAAATAAAAGTATTATGTGGTCAGTAAGAACTAAAATGATTATGGTTAAGCAGAGGAATAACAATATAATTAAGTTGATGCCTAAGGGAAGTCATCTCAAAAGATGGACCGGAAGCATGCTACCTGGTACCACACAAACACTCCAAGTATGAAGTATTTTTGAGCCTAACCTAGGGTGATATAAATGAAAAGTCCAGGGGCAAAACTATTGTGGAAGCCAGCTCCTGGATGATTCCATATGGTCACCCATCTTGCCATTCGCACCCTCGAAAGCTGTACCAGACTGACCCGATGTGATGAATAGGACAGAAGAGACTGTATGCCATTTCTCAGATTATGCTATAGAAGACCACGAGGGCCCCTTAGTTGGCCTCTCTCTTGCTCTTGGGAAAGTCAGTTGTCATGACATGAACACTGCTGCATGGCAGTAGCAAGGAATAACACTTGACACCAAGAACATGGGTGAGCTTATAAGTGGCTTCTCCAGCCTGGGACCCTTTATTTGACTGCCAACTTGTGGGAGACCCTGAGCTAGAACCTCCCAGTTGAGCCATTCCCAGATTCCTGACCCTCAGAAACTCCATGAGAAAATAAACAAACATTTGTTGCTTCAGTTTTGAGACAACCCATTAAATAGCAACATTAGATAGTACAACTATTGACAAGAAAAATTAATCAGGTCTTAAAAACTGATAAAATGAAAAGGACAGAAATGAGTACCAAGTCAAAGACTCTAAGATTTCTAAGTAAGGATGTAGTTTAAGGGCCTGACATTATGTTTTTGGTTGCCAAGGGTAAAATTACAGTATTTCCAAAATCTCTCACCTGGCCTTACTCCATCTCCATATCAAAAGGTGTTGACAAGGGGTGGAGAGGCACACCGGGAAGAGGAGAAATGGGAGGTACAGCAGAGACCAAAAAAACGGGCAGAGAAACAGATGAGTGGGAGTAGCTGCAGGAGAGGGAAAAATGGAGCCAGGCTTCTTGTAAGCTAAAAACAGGTTTCTCCCACTTTAGTATTTCCCTCGACTGACCTCAGTTTCACTGGTCTATTCACCCCAGGCTGGGAACACGCTTTCACCCCAGGGCTACAGCATCCACTTCAGAAGACATTCACATTGAATATACACACTGCCAGCTTATATGACATAGCTATTAGCAAAATAATAAGATAAGGAATTAGGCCACTCATACCTATGAAGGTCCTTTTCAGAAAGTCCTGAGAACCTAGTTGGAGTGACCCTGCTTCTCCCTTCCGGTGACTTAATTCCCACTCTTATGCTTTGAATTAGCAAAATAAGGAGTAAACCCACAAAACACCTCACCCTCAGACTTTAAAGGTAGACCCAGGTCTGCCCGCCCTCCTCTCTCTACCGACAACTTCACTGTGTGGCTCTTGGGTGTGCTGTGTACCATCCAGGACCTATGAGTAATAAATGTTGTTCCTCAAAGTTCCCTGATGATTTTTGCTTAAGTGTATCCTGCTATAATTAGAACCATCAGATTTGGTCCCACCACAACACTGGCTCTGGTTGGGGGAAATGTTTGCGGGGGCTTGCTACAAGCAACACAGGCCCAGGCAAGCGCCTCAAGTGTTCCTAGAGGAAAGCATCACTATCAATAGGCTAAGACCAATATAACACACGGAGGAACTGTTAGGGCCTAGTGGGCTAAGGGTGAGGAAATGACTTCCTGATACACTGAGTTTAAACTAAGCTCAAGAGAAAGGTCAAATATATATCTGAAAGTCATCTATATAGCAGTGACAGCTAACATCAACATATAAGATTGCCCCGAACAAACTTGTAAAGTGAGAAAAAGCACAAGGTCAGAAATTAGAACATGGCAGGAAGACAGTAAAGAGAAGTAGGCAGTCGGAAGAAAGAGAATCAAGACACAGTATCAGGGATGCTTCAAAATAAAAATAAAAGCAGGTGGTAAATGTGTCAATTGCTACAGTCATCACGTAACAAACTTACAATGGTTTTAACAATTTCATATATTTCTCTTTTGTTTCACATTTTAACATTTCTGAAAATAGGATGTGTCTTCCAATTGATTAGGTATGTTTGACTTGTTTCTTTTACTCCCTAAAATCAGTTACAAAATTGACACTGCGTCTGACAATCAACAATTCCAGAGCTAAGAGGCATGGCAGTGATAAGGAAGTTGAACCACTATAT
Organism: Smutsia gigantea; assembly: GCA_032199065.1. Classification (NCBI taxonomy): domain Eukaryota; kingdom Metazoa; phylum Chordata; class Mammalia; order Pholidota; family Manidae; genus Smutsia; species Smutsia gigantea. The sequence continues at coordinate 46,268 of JAVSCE010018453.1, read as the reverse complement.
GTGGACCATTTTTCAGGAAGTTTTTTGGTAAAAGTTAGACGTGTCAAGAAAAGCACTGTGCTTTTTAAAGTTTTGGCTTCGTATGACGATACCAGTATATTTGTTAAGCAAGGAACTTAGAAATTACTTTCAAAAAGTATAGGACGCACGCCAGAGCAAACATAATTCCCAGAACAAAAAAGGATGTACTCATGACTACAGGTACACCCATTTAAATATCATTCATGCAGTATTCCTACACACATACCCGGTGCCCAAACACTGCAGACGGCATACACAGACAGGCAGCCGTCAGCTTCAGACACCTCTCACTGCAGCAGGAGGAGGATTCAGAAAAAGTTCAGTGTAGAAGGTGTGGCTACAGAGACATCTGGGGAAACGCAAAACTGTCTTGATGTGTTATAAGACACAGTCAAAAAGAGACAAGAACTGCCGAACACCAGCGAGGGTTAATAAATCTTACGCGCTCTTTCCAGTTTCGAGTCCAGTAGCTCATTTCCAACATCGAGTCCAGCGACCCCTCACTTCCCCCAGGAAAGTGGCTGGGCCCTCGTCCCTCCAGGCGCTCCTCGCCCTTCCCTCCCCACCCGGCCTGGGACCGCCGGCGGAGGGCTCGGTCGCACGCCGCGCAGGGACGCCGTCGGGACAGCCCCGCCACGCGGGCTCTGTCCACGCCCACGGGCGGGCCCAGCGCGGCCACCGCAAGGACCCCCGCCAGTCCCGGCCAGCCCCGCGCGGGAAGGAGGAGGGAGGACCCGAGGCTCCCTGCCCACCGCTCACCTTCAGACCTCGAAGGCGGCCAACGCCGGGCATCTCCAGGCACCGCCTCTCCCGCTGCGCGGCCTCCTTACGGACGCGCCGCCTCAGCCAGACACTACCTCCACACGGCCCCCGGGAGCACCGCCTACTCCCGACGCCGGAAGGCTACGCGCCACCGAAACAGCCGGGCGCGCCGCAGCGACGCCGTGGTTGGTGGGCGCTCGGGCTGGGGGCGGGGCTTCCCGGACGCACTGCCCTCCCACCGGGCGCCACAGCGCGCGCTGCGATTGGAGGGCTCATGGGCGTGGGGAGGGCTCCCTGGCGCTCTGTGCTTCCTGGGCGCAGGTGGGCTCGGTTGGCTGGATTTTGGAAGCTAGCTCTCGGGCGTGCCGCGGAGCAGTGAGTGCGGAGAGTCCCGGAAGGGTGCTTAGCTGCTAGTCCCTCTTACTCGCTAGGGCCCGGGTTCTGCAGAGCGCGCCCTGGGCAGGCCACGTCGCTGGCCGTCGGGCTCCAGGTGCCGGAGCTGCCGGCAGGTGTCTCTCGCTGGGGTCAGCCTCCGATTGTTTTTCAAATGCAGCTCACACGTGGTCTGTTTTGTCAGGCAACAACTAATCCTGAGTAAAAGTAAAATGAAAACCCAAAGTAGGCTACGAATTCAGTAATCAATACTTAAAAGAATGGTTGTCGCTGTTAACCGGAGAAGAGTGTTATTTACCACATTATCTGGGGGGTGGGGCTGAAGGGGAGGAGGACAGGGAGGAGAGGTTTAGGTATCCAGAGCGGAAATTCTCAAATTTAGAAGACGTTGAGGTCGCCTAGAGGATTTGTTGTAACACCGAGTAGATTTTGGAATCTGTAGGTTTTGGGTGGGACCAGATAACTCGTATTTCTGACAAGTTCCCGGATGATGGCCCTGTAACTCACGCAGAACCAGAGGATATCGCTGTTCCTCCGATCCACAATGAGAATTATTAGTGTTGTAGCACTTTGAGAAGTAGATTTAAAATGAAATACAATGGGAAGGGAAGCCGGGACTGAGTGGAAACGGAATTAGGTTACAAAACCTAACTGGGTGGGAATATTCTGTAATAAAGGTGTCCATTTGGGCGTAAAGTGGTAACATTCCCAGAATATCTCGCCTGGCTTTAGTACATCTGCATATCAACAAGCATTCAGAGGTGGAAACAAGTGTGACTTTACTGCATTTGCATCTTTCCTCAGGGGTGGAGAGTTCATCTCCATATCAGTGGGTAATTACCTGGACAATGGAGGGCTTATCTGTACTGGAGAGGTGAGGTGGAGGGCAGGTTTTGCTGCTGCTGGAGCAGTAGAGAGGAGAGATGGGCCGGACTGCAGTTTTGTATGTAATAAACGGATTTTAAACTTTTTTCTCCCTTTGACTGATTTCGGTTTTTAGAGGTATTTTGCCCTGGGATTTCCTCTCCCCGGACTTCCACCATTGCAGAAAAAACTAAAATGATGATATAAGCAAGTTGAACAAGTGTCAGCTTAGGGAGGAAGATTTTTTGTTGTATCCTCAAAAGCACGGCAGAAGTGGAGTTTGGTTTTCTGCTCAAAGAATATTTGGTGTGTGTGTTCGCCTCTTTAAAACACACAGCTTCACATCCATTCTGTCTTTCCTCCCTACTCCCTATTTCATCGTCTTGTGTTTGAGTTCTGGTGCTTACAGCCACAGAGGTTTATTATAGTAAGATTTCCACTCTGCAATAGCTGAAAAAGAATAAAGAAAAAGTTATTAGCTTAAGGTAGACTTTTGCCAATACTATTACTGTCAACACTTAAACTATATTCTAAATCCATTTTGTAAACTAGAGTCTAATTCTAGTTTAGGATTTGGGACACTGGGCCTCTAATTGGAACTCCACAAAGAAGAGATTTGCAATTGTTGCCTCGAGTAGGCCTTACTCCACAGCTCAGCCACCTCACTGTGTCTCTGCCTTGGGTTTCAGTTTTACATGGAGCCAGACCTGTCCTGCCACAACACTTAATGCGCCATTGCACTACCTGTCTGTCATCACCACTTGAATGTCTGAGAGGCCCTTCAACCTACATTTTTCTCTTCCCAAAGTATGAAAATTCTCCATCTCATAGTGGCACTGACATTCACCCACTAGCTTATGTTGAAACCTGGGAATTGTCACGAACACTTTTGTCCCTTTTATCAAAGTCCTGTCTGTTCTACCTCCCATGTGTAAATCTGATCTATCCACTCTTTCTCCTCCACTACCATAATGCAGGCTGCTAATTTATTTTGCCCAAACTACTTGGTAGCCTCTTAACCATATCCCCCGAATCCACTCTTGCCCCACATCCACCACACACATACAATCCATTCTTCACACAAATATTCTAGTGATGTTAATGCTCCCCATATTAGCCTTTTCAGTTGTCAAATGTACCCTGTGGCCTTAGGGTCTATGCATTTGCTAGTCCATTTACCTGAAAGCCTCTGGCCTCCTTCTGCTACACCAGTTCATATACAGAAATTGAAAATTGTTGAAGCTTGGAGATGAGGACATAAAGGCTTATTATCCATTTGGTTTTTGATATTTTTGAAAAATAATTTTTTTTAAGTTTAAGTTGGAATATTAAAAAATAAACAAAAAAAGAAGCAAAAAAGCCCTGAACCTGATCTCTAGTTTCCCTGAGCTCCCAGAGCTAAAATTCCCTGCTCTTCTTCACAGACCCTATGCTCTTTTGAAGATGTTAAAATAAGCATAATGTAAATAATTATTAAAATTATCATCTGGCTCCACCTCTGTACTGTACAGTAGTGCCATTTCCGTCTTCTTGACCTTTATATCCCCAGCACTTAACACAGTGTCTTCCACATACAGTGCACTCAAATATTTGCTATGAATTAATAAATGAACTAGTAATTATTGAATAGAAACAATTTGCCTGAGGTTGCAAAGCTAGTAAGTGTTTCGGAGTAGAACTCTTTGGGACACCAAAGTCCATGTTTTCTCCACTATATAGTTCATACCAGCATAATTATGAGGACTTTTCAATTGAACAAATACTCAGCAAAAATTATCAAAAAAAAAGATAAGCCTGTGCTGAAATACACTTTTGAATCCTCTTCAGTCTGGTCTGATCTCACTAATAAATAGTGCCAAAACACAAAGACAGAAAATCTTTTAATTTTTTTCTCAAACTTTTTGGCCTAGTTCTTATTTTGCAGCTATCTGTGGTTTTCCCTCCTAAGTATTCCATGAAGGGGCAGTGGAGTCTGTGGGAGAGTGAGAGTCACAGCACGGTCTCTGCTGCACCACCAGCAAGGCTATCCTTTCAGCTGTTCTAAAAACAGGGTGAGATTTCATTTCTGAAAGTAAGTCCTTTCAAACAGGTGGGGAACCGTTCTTGCTGCTCCTTGTCACCTCCTAGCATACCCCAGAGCACTGAGGAGGCTGCCCAGTGACCAGTACTGGACTGAAAAACACAAACTCCCTTGAAAGAACAGATGGTAGAAAGGGCAGTAAGGACTTCTTGTCAGAGAGAGGCCTGAGGCCTTAAGGTTTGGCATAGGTAGGGCTTCAGAGGACTGTGGTTATGGCCTGGCTCCTGAGCCTGGTTTCCTTCCAGGGAGTTTCTCAAAATAATTCTCATCTTTTCTACACCAGATGGCATTGGCATAGCTCTTTCAATGCTTAGTTCTACTTGAGTTATTTTAAACAATGCTCGGTCTCACCTAACTTTATTCATTGGACCCCCACCAACCCATTCCCAGTCTAAGTAATATTTTGCTTCCCAATGTGTCACCCCCTCTTTGGTGCCTCTTGAGCTCAGAGACAGCTGGAGAGATGTGGACTTTCCCCAGGATGGGCATCACAGGCCAGGCTCAACACGGGTCCTGGATGAGCAGATGAAGCCATGAGGGCCCAGCCTTCAGCTCCTCTATCAAATGCGGTGATTAACTGATCACTCAGAGGTGCTGTGAGAATTAAGAGGATTGATGTGAGGAGCCAGGGCAATACTGGTGCAGGGTCACCTCGTCTGCAGGTTTGTTCAGACCCAGACTGGTTCTCTCAGCTCCCCCACCCACAACCAATCAAAAATCTGATATTCCATTAAACGTGTCTGAGTTCTTTCATCCTTTTCCAATTTATTTCACACCTTTAAAAGCAGAACTAGCTGTTCTGTGAAGGTGGGATTCCTGTCCTGAGATTTCCCCCTAATCTGTGCTAGATGTGGGCCTTTGCTACTGTGTCTGGGCAGGAACCCAGAGATCAGTTCTGGAAGTCCATCCCTGGCAGCCCCAGGAGGCTGAATGTGAGCTCAGTGTTGTATGTTTGGGGGAAGGGGGCATCTGAGCACCCAGTCCAGAAGTACAAGATAGAGGCTGGGCTGTATCATCTGCAGACTGTGGGTTCCAGGTGGGTGGGGCTTCCAGGGCCGCCAGGCCTGCACCAGTGTCTGGGGGGCAGTGCTTGTGCTGGTTCCCTCCCACTGGAGTCAGGGAGGGTCTGATCCCTAGGGGTGGGGCCTCACGGGCTCTCATGCATGTGCTGGTTTGGCTGGAAAGCAGTGGAGGCAGGTGTTACTCAAACTTGAGAAGAGAGGAAGGCCTTGTGTCTTTAGTCCTGGACCCCAAGCCCTCCCCTGTGCATCTGTAATGGACACTCCAGGATAGGCAGCCCCAAGCCTGCTGACCTTTGTGACCCATGGGGTTTCCTGGATGCTAAAAGCATCCTCCCAGAGCCTGGGTCCTCTTTGGGGAAGTCTGGCCAACACTGTGGCTGTGGTTCCTTCATGTCTGTGGTCCTCTCTGATGGATTTAGATGCCAGGGTGCAGGGGAGTCAGGGGCTCCACAGCTGGAATGCCCAGCTCAGACTCTAACCCCATCACTAACTTTGTGACCCTGGGTGACTGATGAATCCTCTGTGCCTTGGTTTCTTCATTTGTAAAATGGAGATGAAAACCACATAAAACAATATTTGCAGAAGATTTCAAACAGTGTCTGAAATATATTAAATACTGTGCATTTTTGAGAAAATTGTGCTCTTTGCTTTTACCTAAGATGCCTGTTTTGCTTTCTTCACATCACTGAAATATTTCTATAAGAGTTCCCACAGATACTTCTCAAACTTTCCAAAGGCTGATTTTTATTGTGCTGTCTGAATTTACCAACATTTATTTAAACAGTATTCTTAATTTTTTAATTTCAAAGTTATTTTAATGACATGGAACATATTCACAATATAATGTTAAAGGAAAACAAATCAGAACATGAAACTGTATAGACCATGTACTAAGGTTTGAAAAATGTGGACATATGCTCCCATTTATTTAGGTTTTTGTTTAGGGCCACTGAAGTGATAGGGGCTTGCCTGACTCCAAAATCCTAATGATAGGACCATTTTACCTGTAAGTCCAAGGGTAGGTTTTTTTCCATTTATATTTTTCTTATTTATGTATTTTTTTCTTCTTACTGAGATAACATTCACACAAACATAAAATTAACCATTTCAGCCATTTTAACATAATTCATTTGATATTTACTTAAAATTTTTTCACAAGGCTCTGCAACCTTCACCAGTATAATTTCAGAATATTTCCATTACTCCCAAAATAAAGGCCATAGCTATTAACATTCACTCCCTATTTCCCTGTCCCCATTCATAGAATCATATACTATGTTGTCTTCCATGACTGATTTTTTTTTTTCAGGGCAGGGAGGGTGAGGGGGTGGGGGTTGGGAAGTCAATAACATAGGGCCCCTTCTCTCTGGCATCCAAAACCAGACCACTTGTTCTGTATGGACACACATTACAACATAAATACCTAGATATCCTGGTTTCACTGAATAAAAACCCATCTCACTCACAGGTCTCCATTTCTTGCATTGACTGCCCAGGGTGTGGGGCAGGGAGGGGAAGTCCTCATAGGGAGGGTCCTGGATGACTGCAGTGAAGGGAGGTAGGGGTGGTGCACAGTCTGGGGGTTGGTGGGCCCAGGGTGGGGTGGGACACTGAGTGTGGAAAGGAAGAGTCATCTTCTCTGGGGAAAGAAAAGTTGCAGTGATAAGCATTAAGACCTGCTAACAACTAAGCTGAGGGAATGGAGAAGGAAGCAATCAGTACCAATCTCCGAGAGAAAGGTCAGAGTGGGCAATCCATGAGGCTCTGGCCCTCCTACTCAGAGGAAGGATCCTCCTTCCAAGCCCCCCTGAGCTAGCTCTGGTGTATGAGGGGCTGCAACATCCAGGATGTTTCAATCTTCATACACCATTTCCACTCAAAAACTCAGCATGACAGGAGCAGGGAAGGACATGTTTGCTTGAGGCCTGTTCTAGAGACACCACCCTTGGTGATAGAGAGGCACCTCACTTTTTAGTCCAATTTTGATTATAGATAATAAACACAAAGTAACATTCATTTCTATTACAATTTTAAAATGTACTAGATAAGCTTACCACAAAGCCCTGGCCCTAGAAGAGAAGGGGCAGGACCTCAAAGGAAAAGAAGAGGGAAGCTCATGTCAGGGTGAGGAGGTGGATTTGGGCCCCACATTAAGTCACTCTTCACTATGACTTCTTTCCCAGGAAGGAGGTGGGAAAGGTGTGGGTTTGTTCAGAACTGAGCTAGAGAGGACTAGGAAGTGGGGTTGTAGACAATAGCGTAGGAAGGGGAAACATGGCTATGGGAAAAAGGCATGCAGAGTGGGGGTGTATATATGGGCACCATTCAAACAGTGGGAACAGTCCTCAATCTAGAAGAACAAGGCCAGACAGCCCAGGTGAGTGGAATGTGGACACTGTGGTGATCCTAGGAAATGCACAGTCAGAAGCAACTCTTTTTCTTTTGCCATGAAATGTCCATGCTGACATTAAGGTGTTTAAGGAAATTTCTTAAACATTTCTCAGAACCTGCTCTCAATGTGTATTCACAGCAGAGAAATTTTACTGAGTTAAAGGACATATATATAGGAGAGCCCTAGAGTGCAATGCTTATGAACACATCTAAGTGTCTGCAACAACTTGAAAGAGGCATAAAACAGTGTTCTTTCAGTGAGTGTAAATGAATATCATACCCTCACACTCCCATTAATATGTTTAATAAAGCTACTCAAATGCAGCTCCTTAGAATACTGGCTGTCCTCTTCTGAACAGTGTAATTTCAGTTACATATCTTCATTGGCACCTGATTCTAGTGACAGTTAAAGAGAAAGCCATAAGTGATATTCTGACCAAGTGAATGAAACCCATAATTAACACAGTGTTTCTTCAGTGAATGCAAGTAACTCCTTATCTCCATTGCTTCCACTGATGTGTAAGGAAACTACTTGCACACATTTCTCAGAAGCTAATACCAATGCAGTGCATTTTAAGGAGCTAATGGACATAAATATAGAACAAGTAGTGCAATATTTATAAGGGTTCTTAGTATCTCTTACTAACAACGTATGTGAAAAAGGTATAAAACTTTGGGTTCACTGAGTGTATGTTAATACCATACTATCATGCTTACATTGATGTGTTTAAGAAAATTTCTTATACATCTTTCTCAAAAGCTAATTCAAAAGCCTATTCACAGAAATGTTATTTCACTGAGTTGAGTATATGCATATAGAACTGCCTTATATTGCAGGTTTAACAATACTTCTTATCCCCTGTTAACAAACTTGTTAACTCTTGAAAGTGGCATCCAGCATTGGCTTTCTTCAGTGATTGGGAGTGAAGACTATGTTCTCATGCTTATATTGATGTGTTTAAAGAAACATATACATTTTACTCAGAAGCTAGGCACAAGACCTATTCACAGAGGAGTAATTTTAGAGTTAAATTTAAAGTACAGACATATACAACAGCCCTCTGTTTAAAGAGCCACTGTTTATGAAGAGTTCTTAGTATCTCTTATAAAAAAAGTTACTTGATAGAGGCATGAAGCATAGTGCAAATAAACACCATAGTCTCCAGCTTACATCAGTGTATTTAAGCTTAATGGCTCTTAGAAATTGCTTAAATATCAAATTCATTTTTTGTGCAGCATGATGAATTTTGACATGTGTATATACTCATGTAACTCTGACTGACCTCAAAATGTCATTCTCACAGATATTTTCCTCTACATATTTATCACCAGAAACCCGCAACTATGGCAACCACTGTTTGGTTGTCTGTGTGTGGGGGTCTATTTCAGTTTTGTTTGTACTTTGTTGTATCTTTTCAAATCCATATATAAGGGGAATCATGGTATTTCTCTTTGGTTTGACTTACTTCATCTAGCATAATACAATCAAGGTCCCTCCATGTTCTAGCAAACAGCAAGATTTCATTCTCTTTTATTGTTGAATAATATTCCATTGTATACATGTAACTTTTTTTATCCATTCATCCACTGATGAAATTTGGGCTGTTTCCATGTTTTGCTGAGTGTAATTAATGTGTGCCAAACCTGAGTATATATACATACTCAGATTAGTGAAAATATTTTACAGGTAAATGACAGAAGTGTACTGAGAGGTACTATGGTAGTACTGTTTTTAGTTTTTAGAAAATACTAATAATCCTTTCCCTAGGGAATGCAAAAATTAACAATAACACCAGCAATGTAAAAGGAATCCCTTTATTCCACATCTTCACCAACACTTGTTATTTGATGTCCTGTTGAATTTAGCCATTTGACTTGTGTGAGGAGATACGATATTGCAGTTTTGATTCACATTACCCTGATGATTAAAATGCTGAACATATTTTCATATCTGTTGGCTATTCTGTACGTCTTTCTTGCAAAAGTGTTTACTCAAGGAATCTGGATATTAGTTATTTGTAATTGTGGTAATGAGCTAAATGAATTTTTCATATATATTTGATGCTATCCCTTATCAGGTACTTCATTTGCAAATATAGTCCCATACAGTAAGTTGACATTTTGATTTCTTGAAGGATATTTATATACTCAATTGAACTGACTAAAAGGATGCAGAGAAGAATGCCTCCTTCAAATAACTTGTTCCTAAGAGATGTCAGAAATAAATTTTAAAATTCTCCAAAATGTCAGTTTTCTGTAGATATGCTCTAAAACAGTGAACTAACACCAAGGAGAGTAGCTCTTCCCATAAGCTGCAGAAAGAAGCATGTGTCATTCTTTACTCTAAACCCTACAATGGAAGCCAGGGGCTGAAAATCCCTAAACATAATGAATAAACACTGTTTTTATTGCATCTTTTATTCACTTGTTTGACTGCTTCAGGAGAGGTCCATTATAAATTATGTGCAATGAGCCGTCCACAATGCAACAAACTCACCTCTGAATTGGGCTTTGAAGAAATGGGCCAGAAATGGCTCTATGCACTCTTCAAAACACTGCTGGGGACCGGGAACTATATGCACAGAGCAGCACTCAAATGAAGAACAGTAAGGTGGCTTCCCTATCAAGTGAAACACTTCTAGGAGATCCAGAGAAGAATCGTGAGACATTGCTGTACGACGCTGTTCTATGTGTATGTGCTTTGACTCCAGGAGGTAAGTGTGCTGTGAAGAGGTCTTCCAACTACTTTTAGGAGAAAAGGCAGAACAAGTTGCTTTCAGCACAAGAATGAAAGCAGGATGGACAGTTTGGTATTTAGTTCAGTGGAATAAAAAGAGGCAGAACAGGAGGCCTCTTTCAAATAAATTATTCCAAAAGGTTATTAAATCTGAACTTCAAACCTGCCCCAGAAAGCTTTTCTCTTTGCATAAGCTCTAACTCACTGAACTAACACTGTACTAACACTCTCCATTACCGGCAAAAACAAGCATGTGTTACTGTTTAGACTAAAGACTGCATTTAAAGCCAAAGAGACCAGGAATGACTTCAACACAAGGAATAAAGACTATCCTTATTGCGTCTTTGATTCACCTGTTTGAAAACCTCGGAAAGGACCCAGTTTCAACTGTGCCCTCTAAACAGATCCAGAGAGACACATGCAATCCTCTGTGAAAAAGCTCTGTGCTGAATAGGACATACAGGTAAAGTGTCAGAAAGGGCTGATGTAACTCCAGGGGAAAAATATTTTCCCAGTCCGGGGCAAAATACTTACAAAACCGAAATCAGCCAAAGGGAGAAATAAAGTGGGGGAAACCCGCTTATTATTTACAAGCAGTTGTCCACCTCTGCTCACCTGTGCCTCTTGCAACCCCATGGCAAGGGACCCCACCCAACCTCTGTGGTCCAGATATGCCCTTGATCCCCCTTGTAATCACCTATTGATATGGAGATAGACTACTTCTCTCCACCCCTTGGAAACACCTATTGATATGGAAACACTAAGGCCAGGCAAGAGATTTTGGAAATACTGCAATTTTAACCACAGCCCACCCCTCCAGAAATCTCGCCTCACAATCTACTCACTCCTCATCTTCCGCAATAGTCCTTGTGTGAGAAAACTGGAGCACTGTAACCAGACTAGTAACAAGAGCAATAAAATCATAATAATCCTCAAGCCAAAGGACTCAGCTAGGTTCAAAGTACAAGCAGATTAAGTCCACAGCTCTCCCATTCCACAGGAATTCAGGGACTGTAAAAGAAAATAACCTTAAGGGCAACAAGATACATGTTTTAATGACACCAGAATAGACAAATCTTGCCCTCAGGTAGGATACATGCAAGAGAGTGGTCCTGTGACAGGACAGTGGAAGGAATGGGATCTCCTCCTGGTCTAGTATACCAGACTTTCAACCCTTCCCCCCCCGTGGGAGTTACAGATGAATCAATATACAGTGCTATAAGAGGTACATACACTGGCAATAATAATAAAACAAAACTTCCCCATAAGATGCTCTTACCTCTGGGACATTTTGGGTACACTACCATGATCAGGTTTGAAGTTCAGGTTTAATAACCTTTCGGAATAATTTATTTGAAAGAGGCCTCCTGCTCTGCCTCTTTTTATTCTACTGAATTAACAGCCACTTTTGTTCTACTGAACTAAACAGCCACTCTGCTGTTACTCCAGGAATACACATGAGGGCAGCTTCCAGGCCTTTTCCCCAAGGTGCCAGAAGGGTCAGCCATTGATGTTCCATGTGTCAAAATGTCCAGGGCCATGTCCACTCAGTCTCCAGGGTTTAACGCAGTTAGGGCTGGCAGAAGGATGTTGCTCTACTGCCCATAGCCTGACTTCAGTAATTCCTCTTTAGTTTGCACATACAGTTGTACAGAAGAGGCAGAAATGTGTGTTAGCATGTCCACAGGGCTCACGGCTCCTTTTTGGTATTTCTCATTCAAACATTATAGCACTGTCCATAACAAACTGATCAGCCCCGTAGACTTTTGGTGTCTGACATCATGCCAGATTTCAACAAACCATTATACCTCTCTATCATGCCTGCCTTGATAAGAGTATATGGTACATGAAACTTGCATTTTATTCCGAATGGTTGCAGCCATTCTTGTAATGCATGTCTAGTAAAGTGGTTGCCTTGATTGCACTGACTGCAGCAGAGACACTCTAGGCCCATTTTAGTCATTTGCTGATCTGCATGACATGCAGGTAAAGCAACCAAAAGTCCAGCAGCTGTGTCTACACAGGTCATGGCATACCAATAACCTTCTGATATGGGCAGAGGCCCAATACAGCCTATCTGCCACCTGACAAGGGGTATCGACCCCTTTAATATTGTCCCACGTTGCTGCGGGACTCAGTGTAAGCCCCTCTTAGAGCACACAGGGCACTCCTTCTGGGCTCTACTGACTTCTTCAAAGGTCAACAGAAAGGCCCACCGACGGGCTACAGCCCACATTGTCTTTGGACCCATGTGCAACAAAAGCTGATGTAACCATTGGGCTGTATCAGAGGCAGGCTTATCTTCTAGCCAATGCACCTGGGCCAATATGTCTGCTTCCTCATTCCCTGGGGATGCCAGAGACAAATGGACAGTCACATGATATACAGTAACAGTCTTAGTCTCACCAGAAGCCCATAGGTCTTGCCACAACTCTTTACCCAAAAGGGGCCGGTGACCAACCATCCAGTTGGCATACCATGTCAGTAGCCATAGGGTCAAGCCCCAACAGTGCCCAGCTGTCAGTGCAGGTAACTATAGGGGAAGGCTCCGGGCTGATCACAAGCCATACTGCCTGCAACTCAGCCCACTGACTGCTCTTCTCCTCTCCATCCTCCATCCTTATTGTCTCAGTCTTAGGATGGAAAGCCACAGCCCTCCACTTCGGGGGCTGCCCACGAGTGGAGCTGTCTGTGTAACAAGCATCTTCAGGTATAGGGGCTTCCCTTCCTGATAAGGAGTCTTGGCTACCAAGGGATGAAAAGCAAGTTCTTCCTGCTTTCCACTGGTATAGGTCACTGGCCCCAATAAGCGTTGAAGTTCTCCACTTAAGGGGCTAGTATAGAGGGCACTGCACTGCTGTAAATATGCGCCTCATTGGCCAGTATAGGTGTCTGTGCCATGCCACTCCGTGGCCTTTGGGTCCAGTCTCGCACCCACCCCGTGATAGGATAGGTGGTTATTACCTTGGTTGGAGCTGTTCCGGCAATGGGCTCGGTAGCCAACAAGGCGTGGTACACAGCAGCCAGTTGCTTCTCTATCAAGGTCTACTGGACCTCTGCTCCTTTCCATAATTGTGACCAGAATCCAATATGCTGGCATGTCCGTTCAAGCTGCTGCCAAAGACCCAATCCATAACCATCTTCGGTTACACAAACATCTAGTTCACAGGGCCTTGATGAGTCCATTACATTCAAAGCCTGTACGGCCTTGACTGCCTGCTTGGCAGCAGTAAAAGCAGCTGCACGTCTCATCCGACTCCCACCTGATGCCCTTTCGTACCAAATGGCATAAGGGCTTCAGAATTTCTGCGAAGTGAGGTATAAACACTCTCCAGTAGCCCAAAAGACCCAAAAACTCTTTTAATAGTGCCACAGTGGTAGGGGTGGGGAAAGCCTGGACCTTGTCTATAAATGCTTCAGGAACAACTTTAGTTTTACCAAACCAGACAACCCCCAAGAATTTCAGAGACAAACCAGTTCCCCGAACCTTGGTGCTGTTCACAGCCCATCCTTTTTCCTGTAGATGTTGCAACAGTCTAGGAATTGCCCCTTCTAAAAATGAAAGATAATCAGATGTGAGCATAATATCATCAATGCAATGATACAACCGCACTGTTTGTGGTTTCCTCCATGTGGCCAAGTCTTGGGCTACAAGTCCATGACAGATAGTGGGACTGTGGAGATAACCCTGTAGAAGGACAGTGAATGTCCACTGCCAGCCTTCCCACATGAAGGCAAACTGTTCCTGACTTTCCTGTGCTATGTCAATATAGAAGAAAACAGTAGCAAGGTCTACTACATAATGATACGTTCCCAGTTCATGGCTGAGGATGTCCAGAATGTCTGCTATAGAGGGGACAACAGCATGCAAAGGGGGTGTGACTTTATTCAATTCCCTGTAGTTTACAGTCATACACCAGGAGCCGTCTGGCTTTCTCACTGGCCACACTGGGGAATTAAGAGGACTATGAGTGGGCTTTATGATGCCCACCCTCTCCAACTCCTATAGAGTTTCTCCAATTTCTTTGTGCTCCCCAGGCAATTTATACTGCTTAGTATTTGTCACCCGCCGAGGTACAGGCAGAGCTACAGATGGGTGCTTAGCATGTCCCCTCAGAACTGCCTTTACCACACATACCCTCAGACTGAACTCACCTGCAGTGTTCTGTAACCACAGGCCCTGCAGGATATCTACCCCCAAAATATATTCACGGATGGGAGAAATATACATGGTATACTCCTTTGGGGGGTCAACACCCTATCCCCAATGAGATTTGGGCTTTCTTCGCTCTAATTGCCTTACCCCCATAACCGTCTATCACAGCAGGGGTCCTCGGAAAATGCTCGAGGTAACCATGAATCAAAGAACACTCAGCTCCTGTGTCCATCAGCAAAAGGACACGTTGTACATTCACAGGGGAACAATGAATTGGTAATTATACATGTGGCCTCTGGTCTCCTCCATGTTCCCCAAGTTGGGGACTTTGACCCTCCCCCGCCCAGGTTGAACCGTGATACCCAATCATCCTCCTGTGGGAGTGAGGACTCAGGCAAATCTTGAGTACTGTCTCTCGTGAAGTTTGGCAGGGATACAGGCCGGGCATGAGGCTTTGACTCTGGTTTCCGTGTCCTGGACCTCAGCAGCTGGAACTGCTGCTCTGGCTTTAATTAGCGTCACAGTTCTAACAATATTTTATTGGGCTGCCCATCGAGTTTTTCTTTCACTACCCTGGCCTTCATCAAATCAACTCACATCTGGGTCCTCAAGACCTTCACGGGGCCTGTTGCACTTCTTTTAGTCATGGCCCGTACTTCCCTCGTGCCCTATTGTTTCAACTTCCCCTAGATCTGCTAAAGTACAAGTAGCCTCACTTATGGGTTCCCCTAGGTGGGGGGCAAGAGCATTCACTATGGACCCAAAGAGAGATGTGGGAGCTGTATGCAGCACCAGGTTTCTCATTCCTACAGTGAACACCTCCTTATCAGGGCCCTGGGGGTCTATATTATAGATGATGTTTTTCATACTCAATTCCTGCAGTACCTGTTGGAGGTCTGCATACGTTTTCCAACTACTGGGAAAATATGGTAAATCATCCTGATTAGGCCAAACTGTCCTGATGGCAGCTGTTAGCCATTCCAGGAGTATCTGGTTCCCTGAGGCGTGATGGGCATTTTGCAACCACTGCAGGAATGAAAGGTAAGTCGTTAGGGAAACCATTCTACTCATCTCAGTACTCGACACAACAATGTTTTCCACCCCCATATCCCAGAGACATAAAAGCCATGTAGGCAGAGATTCTGATGGCCTCTGCCTATACAGGATGCTCATGTCCACCAGCTCATCCTGGGTAGAGGGCGGAGCATGGAATGCTCCACAACCTGGGGAGCGGGCGGCTCCTCCCCCCGAGGAGCCCACGGTTGTTTCATTTTTATTTTCTTAATTACAACTGGGCAGGCCTTTAAAACAGAAGATGGTACCTCTGGCGGTGGCCTGGGTAGCAGATCCGCCAATGATCCACCTCCTCCTCTTCTCCCTCAGACTTCTCCACCAACCGCTCACTCCTCCACCATTTCCGGGGCTGAAGGCACTACTCTTTCCTCCCCCTCCCCACAGCCTCCTGCAGTGTGGCTTTTCCTACCGTCTCCCCACTCATCGCTAAGGAATCTTCTAGGAGCATGACCTGCCTTTTCGGTAACTGTCTCTCTTCTTTAAAAGCATCCCATAGGTTATCGCCCAACTCCTCCAAGTGATGCTGAAGTGTGTCTCTCTCCCAAATAAGTTCGATAATCATCTCTTTCTCCTATATAACATTTTCCACTATCTCGATGAAAGGAGACCTTACAAGGCCAGCCACTACACAGCCCCCTAAGGTCTCCAAGCAGTATTTCAACTCACGGAGGGCTAATTCTGCAGCTTCCAGTGTTTCCACCTTCCCCAGTTCTGGGGAAGGCCCCACCTCTCTAAGAGGTATTTTACCCTAGACCAATTCCCCACTAGGGGTTCCCAACTTGGAAGCCCCACAGCTGGGGGGATAATAACAGGTGAAGCGGCACCATCTGTCGCTGCATCCACTGGGGCCTCCCCACCATCCACAGGGGCAGCCCTCCCAAAGGTCACACCCACTATGACAGATTTTGTGTTCAGAGGCACCCTGCCAACTGCTGCCAGATTTAAGTCCAGGGAGAGGAAATTCCGGGGCAAAATACCTCTAAAAACTGAAATCAGTCAAAGGGAGAAATAAAGTTTAAAACCCATTTATTGCTTACAAACTGCAGTCCAGGGATGTCTCTCTCTTCTGCTCCTGAAGAAGCAAGCAAGCAAGCAACCCAGCCCCTCCCTTTAAACTCTCAGGTTCAGACACACCGTTGGTTGCCCTGGTAACTATCCACTGATACGGAGATGAACTTCTCTCCACCACCGACGATATGCAAATGCACTAAAGGCAGACGAGATATTCTGGAAATGTTACAATTTTACCACACAGGGCCATCACCATGCATTGTTCATAATTAACAAATACTGAGTTCTCTGGTCTAGCCTAAAAGTAATTTGAGGAGCCCCCCTGGGATACATTCCTCTAGGTCCATATCCTTTCTTTGGTATTAGCTTCCAAACCCAGTAAAGGAGGGGTAAGTGTTCTAGAAAAGGAAGGTACCCAGCAACAGTAACACTACTGAGTCCAGAAATTAAAAAACAAAAAACTTTATTATGACAAATAATGCAAGAGGGAAAAAAGGAGCAAAAATTAAATGAGTATCACGCATTAGAGAGGAAGTGAGGGCTGTAGCAGGAGTGCAGCTAATCTTTCTTCCTCAGGTTAGGGTAGCACAAATGTTGTCTATGGATTTGTCATGGATATGTCATGACACAGCCGGTTAAGTTAAATATTTACAAAGAGGAAGTAACATCAAAGTACCAAAAACTGTCTCTACAGAGGGGCTCTGCCGCAAGAAGGGTTCCATTTCAGTATTATTTGGGCTGCTATCATGTTCATGTATTATTTTTATAAACAAATATTTCTATTTATTTAGAAACAGCTTCAACGGTGTGAGTGCATCCAAACATGAAATTCAAAATCATCCTTTCATCTCTCATACATTTGTTAAATTATTTTAGCTTGAACACTTAAAAAAAAAGCTCAAGAAGTATGAATTTTTAAGATTTGTCCTAGTAATATTGCCAGGCATAGCAGAGAGTCTGTGTGGGACTATTAGAAGCAAAGTGGATTTCAACCCTGCTTCTCAGAGGCAGGCTGAATACCAAGGGAAGGCGATTCTCCAGTCAGAGAGCAGGAGCTTTGCTCCACTGAAACTGTACTAAACGACTTCGAGTAAATAAAAAAGGCAGCAGGGTATGTGGAGGAATCCAGTAGCCTCTCTGGTGGTCTTTGTTTTTACTGCGCTAATCTATAAATTTTGCATAGGCTCAATGCTGTGCATTTTTAGGATCAGTGATATTTTTCCATGTGTTTACTTCATAAATATAAGCACTTTTATGCTATTAAAATGTGATCCCTATTTGAATTGCCTAATAGTGAAGGCAGTCAAAGCTCCTGTGATGGAACTGAGTAAGCATACACATCTATATATAGGCTCCATCTCCATCCCTCATCTACGTATCTATTACCTACCTCACTGTATTAGTCTACTCAAGCTGATATCAAAATATCATAGACTGGGGATGTTAATCCACAGACATTTGTTTCTCACTGTTTTGGAGGCTGAAAGTCCAAGATCAAGGCAGGTTCAGTTCCTGGTGAGGTCCTGTTTCCTAGCTTGTAGACGGCCACATTCTAGCTGTGTCCTCAAAGGGTTGAAGGAAGGAGATCTGTAGACTCTTCCTCTTTTTATAATGGCACTAATTCCATCACGGCAGCTCCACCATCAGGGCTTCTTCTAAATTACCTCCCAAAGGCCCCACCTCCCAATACCATTACAATGGGGATCATCCATCCATTCATCCATCCATCCATCCATCCACCCATCCATCCATCCATCATCTATTCTTGTATATAGAGAAATAACAACATGGCTGGTAAGTCACTTCCCTACATTATCTTTCCAAAAATCTTGCATGGTCAATCGACCATACAGAAAGCATTGAGCCCACTGAGACACTTGAAGATTGAGCCACTGTGTATGCTTATAAATCCAGTAAATGGGGGTGCAGGGACTTCAACCTTCATCTTCTCTGCCCTCCTCTCCTCCCTCCCGCCCACCTGCTGACTCCTCCAGCCACATTAGTTTACTAACTGCTCCCTAAAGGCAACAGGTATCCTTCCTCTGGGCTTCTGCAGTAATTATTCCCACTATATGGGATGCTTTTCCCTCAGATCTGGTTCAATCAACTCCTTCTAGACTGTTCAGATCCTACCTATCCTGCCTACTGTTCCAATTGAAAACCCCGCTTTTCACTGCCTACAATCTCAACCCCCCATATACTGCGCTTCACTCTTCATAGTGTTTGTTACCCATTAACCTGAGAAAATTCACAAATTTTCATTGTTTTTCTTCTCCCCTCCAACTAGAATGTAGTTTCCACAAATTCCGGAATCCTGCCTTTATTCAATCTAGTAGAGACCCTGCAGAACTCTAGGGTTAGCCAGAAGTGGGCACAATTACAATCTGTGTGATTTGATATTTTAGCAGTTTAGCTTAGAGTCAGATCAGTTATTGAAGAGGATCTTTTCTGACATTTTTAAGCTGCATGTTAAATTCTAAGTAAACTTAAATTTTCAATAATTATACAGCAGGCAGGCAGCTCTTTCTGCCATTGTTCCTCCAGACTCAGGAACCTGGATGCCAAATCCATTCTCTTGGAACAAAGTGGGAATGTGTGAGGAAGATTGGCCAAAGTCTAAATTTTATAAGACACACACATAAAATTGAAACACATTTAAAAAGTAAAATCAATGAGTGGTTTCTTCTGACAAAGCAGGAACTACCTAGCCTCCAGCGATCTCGGAGAAGTTGGAGAGAAGAGGGAAGGAGCAACCCATTCTCACTCCTCTGGACTTTCCCTCCCCCCTGGCTTGTCATCCCTTACACTTAGCACACAGCTTTCGGGAATCAGCACATACAGTCATAAAGTATAGATACTTCCACATCACAGTCACTGAGGCACAGAAAATTTTGCATAGTTAAAGTCTGTCTCAAAACATCACTACTCATATATGTCAATTCTCTCTCTGTAGCTGAGTCAAAGAGTAAAGACAAAGCAGAGGCAGACTAACAAGTTTAACATGAACATATAACATGTACACATAATCTGGGAAAGATAAAGGTCCATTTTGGTAAATGGATAGGAGGAAACTAAGCACCTATAAACAGCCATGGGCATCTTGTTAATTCAGGAGTAGAGAATATTTTCCTTACAACATACACACTCCTGAGGTGTATGGCTTGCTGTAAAAAGAGAGCAAGTTGAGTTTCCCATAAAGAGTTGGAGCCCCTTCCTAGTAGAACAAATCCATTCATGCTACATGCAGATTGCAAACAAACATCTCCATATTTGTTGAGATTCATCAAAGTAGGACGTTATCAAATGGTGGTTGCTGTGAAGCTCTGATCAGAGAGTGATGGTGCCCTAAAGTCAAAGTACAGCTTGTTGAGCCCAGAGCATCAAATAGTTGTTAGACCAGGAACACCCAAAACACACTGCTGGCTCATGCAAATTCAGAGGGGTACCCTGCTGGGGAGGGGCAGATGTTTTGGCTGAAAATAGAGTAGTTTCTGTCTAAAAAGGTATGGTAATATCCCCCATTACACCACCTGCATTTTGTTGGCTAGCAGGGAACAGTTATCCTGCACTGAGGCCCCATGAGGATATCCAGTCATAGCAGGAATGGTGCTCTCACCTATACCACCTCGTGTGCTCTGGGAAGGTGGGTTCCAAATATTGTGATGGGAGGTGGTGACACAGGGGCCTATTACAGGTGAGAGATATTTTCCCTTCAAGTGTACCACCACCTATGTTCTGGCCAGGTGGGCCCAGCTGTACTGAAGGAAAGCAGGAACACCAAGTCCCACAATCATGGGAATGACGTCTATCGCCTTCGCATCACCTGCCTTCTGGGCAGGTGTGCCCACGTGTTGGAATGAAGGTGGAAGTAGAAGTGGGTAGTTAGACACATGGCCAGTGGGGGCACTTGGAGCTACAGTGGCTGTGGTATGCCTGGGTGAGCCCCTGCTGGCCTGATGGAAGGTGTTAACACAGGTGTTTCTTGACACACTTCCTCTTCATGATGGGGGTTCCTGCACATGTAGGAGGAAGTACATGTCCAGGAGGGCTCCAGGAACATGGATGGGATGCAGAAACACTCGGGCTTCCCATCATGGCACATCTTTGTTTAGGACAGGTGTGCCTCACATGCTTAGATTTGTGGTAGCATTCACAGCGTGTCCTACCATTGAGGTGCTTGCCTGTCCGGCAGTGGCCATGCTCTGGCCACCCGGATCCCAGATTGTCTGACTCCGAGGAGTAACAGAAGAGGTGCGAAATGCCCTCTTCCTGGGTGGCATCTGGTTGAGTACTGGGTATGCCTGTGAGTGACTGGGAGCCAGGGCAGGTACACTGACCTCAGGTGTCCCCCCATTCATAGGCGGTGGAGGAGCTGTCAACAATAGTGGGCCTGGTGTGGCTCCTGTGAACACTGAGCTCCTGTCCCTGATGCTGGGCATCCCGGTAACAACTGTAAATCCATTAGTGGTGGCCGTGCCACTGGGAGCACCAAAGGCTGGCTGGGCATGGACCGTGGTGCCAAATGCAGGAACTGGCATGTGAAACCTGCTATCTTTGGTGGCATTCTGCTGCCTCTGGGTGACTGGGCAGCAGGAGAGCCTGGGGCCACCCATTTTCCTGACTGGTGAGAGTTTTTAGGATACTGCCCATCACAGTTCTGAAAAGTGCTCAGAATTGTTGGTTTTGTCAGGTTAGAGAGAAGTGTGTTAATTGTATTTTTTGTCTGCTGGCCGCAGTGAAAGGTAAGGAGGTGGAGATGTGCTGAGGCAATACTGCCACTGCATGGTTTCTTCTGAGATCCAGGCAGTGCCATGTAAACCAAGCAGTGATACTTCCCGGAGATGGGGGGAGACGGGAAAATGACAGCCTGGTAAGGTGGTGTTGAATCCATACCATCGTCATCAAAAGTCGGGTTGAAGTTTGCAGTGATGCTTGCTGCCTGCTGCATTCTGGGGGGCAGCAGATGCCATGAGGGGCAACCTAGAGAGGGCAGGAGCCCTGGGGAGAGGGGCAATCTGTGGTAGCCCAATAGAAATCCCAACTGTGGGCTGAGGGTTGGCCTGGGGACTGCTGGGGTGGTTAAAAATGGGCATGTGGCTGGGGTTCAGGAAAGGTGGGTTGGCAGAGACCGGTCCCTTTACAGGATGCCTCTAGTCCACACTGCAGCCAATTTGGAAAAATGGGAGCAACCTCCCCATGGAGTCTGGGGGACAAGTGAAGATGACAGCCTGGGAAGGGGGAGTTCTGTCCATGTTCATATCAGGATCTGAAGTAGGTGGGGAGGGCAAGCCTGCAGGTGTCTGGGCTGCCATGGTGGGAGGGCCTGCAGTGGAAGTGGCTGCCTGGACTCTGAGAACAGAGTGAGGGAAGGCACCTGAACAGGGGTGGGTAAGAAGCAAGGAGGGGGGAGTCTACATACATGGGTGATGGGGAGGACCTTAGGCAGGGAGGTGGTGAAGGTGCTGGGAGGTGTGGGGAGCTCAGAAGTAGGAGATACTTTAGCTGTGACTGAATGAAAGGGGCACTCCCTCTCCTTTGGTGGAATTCCCACTATGCGACTGTGACTAAGAGCAGGAGTAGCATCAGTGGGAACAGGAGGAGGAGGAGGAGAGTTAGGGGCTCTGTTTCTTGTTCCCTGATCAGTATTGGGTTTGGGGGAAGGTGGGAGGAAAGGCGGGATCAGGGGCCTGGAAGACAGGTCAGCCCAGTTGGCGGTAGCAGCAGGGACCTCTGAGGTGTGAGTGGTCGAAGACAGGGAGCCTGCACTCTCCCGGGCAGCTGGGGAGAAGGAAGGGGCAGGCCGAGGGCACTGTCACCAACGTTGACCTCCATTTTATCCTCTGAGTTCTTCTTTCATGTTTGTCTGACAGTCACTGCTGTTCTCCAGGTTGCCCGGGTTTTGGGCAACAGCTGAGCAAGGAAGTTTAGTAGATGGGGGCAGCTCACCGCAATCCCATGGCACGGGTAGTGGAAGTGGCATGGATGATTTCCATTTGCAGGGCATTCCGTCAGCAGGTCCCGGCAAAGAGCTCCCTGAGGAGGTATCTCCATGCATCGTGCACAGCATCTTCTTCCCAGAAGGTGGTGAGTCTGCACAGCTTGGCTGATCTTCACCGGCACTTTCTCTGTTGACCACTCTGGCAGCCGGGAGCAGCATGGCGTTGAGTCAGAGAGCACTGTAGTCTCTGGCTCAAGCTTCGCAGAAGGCAGGACTTCTGCAGAAGGGCTGTAGGAAGCAGTGACCATGTGGTCTTCAGAGGAGGAGCTCATCTGAGACATCTGGGTGGTCTCACTCAAGAAGTCTTCTGGGTGCCTAGGATGGCCGTCCAGAGGCTCAGGACAACACTCCAGGGAGGTGAGAACTCTGCTGGTGTCTAGGGGCCTAGATGTCAATTACATATCCCCACTGCCATGGGGGCTCCTGTTCTCATAATCCTGCCCTTTGGTCTGTACATGATCCTCCTTCTCCTCCTCTGTCCTCTGTTTTCTGGGTTCTGTTTGGACCTCCACCTCTGGGCGAGAAAGGGGGAGGTCACTGGCTGGCACTGGCTTCCTAGCCTTGGCTACCTGCTCTGGTAGTAAATGCAGGAGAGTACATTTTCTGCCCTGGAGGAGCAGGCATTCTCTTGGTTTTCGAATGTCTGAATATCATGGACTTACGAGCTGAGAGCATTGGTTTCTCTGGTGGGTCCCGCTGATTCATCAAGGGGAGGACGCCCACAGGGGAGCACCTGGGCTGCGGGGCAGCATGCCGCCTCTGGGGCTCGTGTGCTGGGAAAGGCACATGATCCCGGTGGAACAGCCTGCGACCAGGTCAGTAGGCAGATGCAGAAGTGAGGGGCCTCTTGGCAAGAGGGGCAGCATCCCGAGTGGGAAGGACCAGAAGGCAATGAAGGTGGGGCTGGGGACAGCAGCAGGGTGTGGGGTTTGAAACTTTTGAAGGAAAGTGCTCATGATAAAAACTGGTTGTGCACCAAACAACATGAGTAGAGCATAAAACGAGGAGAGCATCTCCTCACCTTTTGCCTCCTCTCAGGCCAAGCACACACTGATCTGCCCCACTAGGGCAGTTGTGATGTCACACAGGGAAGTGTCACAAAGCCCCCACTGCCAGGGAGTGATAGCCCCTCCTGGAGGGGACCTTGCCAAAGGTCAAAGGGCGTGGCCCCAAGGCTGAACCCAGTGGAATTTCTAGCACCATGGATGGCTGCAGGTGCTTGGCACCAACAGACCGTCATGCAGTTTGTTCAGGGCCATGGTGCCCGCATACATCAGAGCTCACCCTGCCCTCGCACTACCTCTGCAGGCCTTTCAGCGCCTGGTGTGGGGCAGCCGGCGATGTGCACTGGGCTCTGGAGGCTGGGGCCTGCTCAAAGCCCAGTATGGAGCCACCCAAGTACTGCTAAGTGTGGCCTCCTTTCCAGCTTCTGCCCGAGGCCTGGAGCCTGGTGCGCCTTCTGTGCGGCCGCCAGCCAGGCGGGCATTTTCTGAAGAGGTGACAGGGACACTGCACCTGACTGGAGGCAGCACCCCACATCCCTTCCTAGCAGGCACGTTCTTTCTTTGCTTCTCAGAAATTTTAGGTTAGGGACCACCTATTCTCAGCAAAGCATCAGCCCACATTTTTAATTGAGGCTTGTAGCCCGGATTTCCTCTTGGGGCTGGTTTGAAGGATCCAAATGTGTAAAGACTATATTCTACATAAATTGTGGTCTCTCTGAAAGAAGTTTTTCAGTGGATCATGCCATGTGGATTAAAAGCCAGTTTCTCTGGCATTCTTGGACAAAGTCACATGTCATTAATGTCTAGAAAGCAAATGCCTCATTTACTGCAGATTAATAGCGTAGCAAATATAGGATTAAGATCAGAACAATTTTGTCCTTGTGAGCATGTCAGCTCGGGCCCCTCTTCACATGTTCTTGGCACCGCAGAGTTGATTGAGAAGCCCAAGGAGAGGTGGAGGAGGCGGACCTGCAGGGGGAGCTTTCATTCCCAGCACTCCTGATCTCCTGTAGACCACCTGCAGAAAGGAAGAGGACAGCTGGCAACTGTACTTTGGGTACTTTACCACCCAGTAGAAGGGAAGAGGTTCTGCCTCCCCCAGCAGCAGCCCACAAAACCACCCAGCTAAGACTGTGACAACTCAGCAGAGAGCAGCCATGATAGTGGCCCTTCCTTCTATAAAAGGGCCTCCTCTCCTGCGTTCTCCAGACCTGCTTGTGGTTTTGCCGTAGCTTGCTTACCCCAGATTGCAATTCTCTGCTGTTCCTGAATGAACCCATCTTGCTGGTAAAATAGCTGATAGTTTTATTTTTAAGGTCAACATCACCTACATACAACTCTAAACTAAATTCTTATGCCCACGAGAGGAGATTTACTCTTAGTTGCTCAGGAAAAGGGAAATGTATTATTGTTCAGGAGCTGGAACTTCAGACACAACAATTTGAACAATCCTAGCCTACACATGGCTTACCTAGTTTGAATCTTGTTTCTTTGGCTTACTTCACTGGAGTGTTGTCTCTCATGGGGCTGATGTTGTGTATCAGGCATACGGCTTGCAGGAGTTTCACAACCAAGAATCATATAGATGAATAAAAAAAATATATATATACATATTTAAAAATTTTTTAAACATTGGTCATATCATCTCCATAGATACTGAAAAAGCATTTGAGAAAATTCAACATCCATTCATGATAAAAACTCTCAACAAAATGGGTATAGAGGGTAAGTACCTCAACATAATAAAGGCCATATATGACAAACCCACAGCCAACATTATACTTAACAGCGAGAAGCTGAAAGCTTTTCCTTTAAGTTCGGGAAGAAGATAAGGATGCCCACTCTCTCCACTTTTATTCAGCATAGTACTGGAGGTCCTAGCCATGGCAATCAGACAACACAAACAAATAAAAGCCATCCAGATTGGCAGGGAAGAAGCTAAACTCTGCCTGTTTGCAGATGACATCAAAACCCTAAAGAATCCACTCCAAAACTACTAGATCTAATATCTGAATTCAGCAAAGTTGAGGGATACAAACTTAATATGCAGAAATCCGTGGCATTCCTATACACTAACAATGAACTAGCAGAGAGAGAAATCAGGAAAACAATTCCATTCACAGTTGCGTCAAACAAATACCTAGGAATAAACCTAACCAAGGAAATGAAAGACCTATATTCTGAAAACTGCAAGACACTCATGAGAGAAATTAAAGAAGATACCAATAAATGGAAACACATCCCATGCTCATGGAGACGTGTTCATGGATGGGCAGAATTAATATTGCCAAAATGGCCATCCTGCCTAAAGCAACCTACAGATTCAATGCAATTCCTATCAAAATACCAACAGCATTCTTCAACGAACTAGAGAAAATCGTTCTAAAATTCATATGGAACCACAAAAGACCCCGAATAGCCAAAGCAATCCTGAGAAGGCAGTATAAAGCTGGGGGGTTTATGCTCCCCAACTTCAAGCTCTACTACAAAGCCACAGTAATCAAGACAATTTGGTACTGGCATAAGAACAGACCCATGGACAAATGGAACAGACTAGAGAGCCCTGATATAAACACAACCATATATGATCAATTAATATATGATAAAGGACCCATGGACATACAATGGGGAAATGACAGCCTCTTCAACAGCTGGTGTTGGCAAAACTGGACAGCTACATGCAAGAGAATGAAACTGGATTATTGTTTAACCCCATATACAAAAGTGAACTCGAAATGGAACAAAGACCTGAATGTAAGTCATGAAACCATAAAACTCTTAGAAGACAACATAGGCAAAAATGTCCTGAATATAAGCATGAGCGACTTCTTCCTGAACACATCTCCTCGAGCAAAGGAAACAAAAGCAAAAATGAACTCATGGGACTACATCAAACTAAAAAGTTTCTGTACGGCAAAGGACACCATCAACAGAACAAAAAGGCATCCTACAGTATGGGAGAATATATTTGTAAATGACATATCTGACAAGGGGTTAACATCCAAAATATATAAAGAACTTACACGCCTCAACACCCAAAAAGCAAATAACGCAATTAAAAAATGGGCAGTAGATATGAAGAGACAGTTCTCCAAAGAAGAAATTCAGATGGCCAACAGACACATGGATAGATGCTCCACATCACTAATCATCAGAGAAATGCAAATTAAAACCACAATGAGATACCACCTCACACCAGTAAGGATGGCCAGCATCGAAAAGACTAAGAACAACAAGTGCTGGCAAGGATGTGGAGAAAGGGGAACCCTCCTACACTGCGGGTGGGAATCTAAGCTAGTTCAACCATTGTGGAAAGCAATATGGAGGCTCCTCAAAAACCTCAAAATAGAAATACCATTTGACCTGGGAATTCCACTCCTTGGAATTTACCCAAAGAATACAACTTCTCAGATTGAAAAAGACATATGCACCCCTATGTTTATCGCAGCACTTTTTACAATGCCCAAGATATGGAAGCAACCTACGTGTCCATCAGTAGATGAATGGATAAAGAAGAGGTGGTACATATACACAATGGAATACTATTCAGCAGTAAGAAGGAAACAAATCCTACCATTTGCAACAACATGGATGGAGCTGGAGGATATTATGCTCAGTGAAATAAGCCAGGCAGAGAAAGACAAGTGCCAAATGATTTCCCTCATTTGTGGAGTATAACAATGAAGCAAAACTGAAGGAACAAAATAGCAGCAGACTCAGAGACTCCAAGAAGGAACTAGTGGTTACCAAAGGGTAGGTGTGGGGGGAGGGGTGTGGGAGGGTGGGTGGGGAAGGAGGGATAAGGGGATTGAGGGGTATTATGTTTAGTACACATGGGGTGGGGGATCATGGGGAAAACAGTTTAGCAGAGAGAAGGCAAATAGTGAATCTGTGGCATTTTACTACACTGAAGGACGGTGACTGCATTGGGGTATGGGTGGGGACTTGATAATATGGGTAAATGTAGTAACCATATTGTTTTTTCATGTGAAACCTTCATAAGAGTGTATATCAATAATGCCTTAATAGAAAAATTTAAAAAACATTGCTCATAATTCATATATTACAAAGCTAATTTTAGCTCTGCTCATGAGATTCCTTTTATAGTATGTCAGAGCAGATTTGGACTTCATCTCCAACAACCTTTGAGGTTGGTGGGAAACAAAAGGTTTTGCTCAGACTTAAACTCTTTTTGAAAAAGAAATATTATATCCCCTTTCTAACCTGTGCAGGAGGAGAAATGATTCAGTTATGGCATTTAACCATAACTCTTTGATATCATTTCAGAAGAGTTCAGTAAGGAACAATCCCTTGATTTTGTTTGTTTGAACAAAATAGGAAGGTGTTACAAATTTTGGAACTCTGAAAATGATCCCATGTCATACTTATTCAAAATGAACTGTAGTCATGTTATTTCCATCTTTTTTTCTGAAACATGAAAATTCGTTAAACATACGAGTACTGGAGCTTCAGAACTAAAGCAAGGGAATTTAATTTGATAATCTCTGAAGCCCAGTCCGCAGTTATGCCGAACGAACCTACAGAGTGAGCAGCAGTGGATGGAATTCGTAGCAGCGACAGGAGACCGCATCTCAGAGCCTGTGGCTGGACTCTCTCCGTATTTCCTTGTCTTGCCAGCAAAAATCCATTGTGATTCCCACAGAGATAATATGAGGGCAGACTCTGTTTCCGGTCCTCTTCTCTCACCCACCCTTTAGTTTACCCAGGGCTCAGCAGAAGCAGACTGGCTGTGTACAGCCCCTTCTTGTGGTCTTTTCTCAATGATTTTATCCAACGCTCCTCCATTTCACTTTTTGCCTTTTAGAAATGTTTTGAAAATTATCAGTGGTCAATGACTTCCACAATCTCTTGGCTTTTATTGGTTTATTAACATTAGTATTTCTGTGCTTTTATTTAAATATGGTTTCAGGAAGAACGGAGTATAAATATGTTTTCCCAGTCTGCCATCTTGAAATGAAAATCCCTGTTGATTTTAGCATCCAGCATTCCCTTAAAAAAAACTCAGTCTTTCAAGTAGTGATTCTATAGGAACTCACTACACTGATGGACAGTGACTATAATGGAGTATGTGGGGGGGACTTGATGATGTGGGGAGTCTAGTAACCATAATGTGGCACATGTAATTGTAGATTAATGATACCAAAAAAAAACCTCAGTCTGTATTAACAGATGTAACACTCTAAATTTCAACTTTTCTTGAAAAATCACTAAGGATTTAGGATGTAGTAATTTCTAGTGGAAAACAGTACCTATCTCATGGAGCTGATTTGAGGATTAAGTTGGATAATGAACATGAAAATGCTTAATAAATTTTAAAGGTATATACAAATGGTTTTTTAATATTATTTTATATGTTTCTATTTCAACTTACCTGACAGTTATTTATGACACTGCTTATGTGAGAAAATGCCTTCCGGTTTACTATTTTGAAAATCAAGTGAAATTTTTCAATAGCTCAATGGAAATGGCATTATTTGTGAAGCTTAGGGGTAGAGCTATGAATGTTTCTTGACATGTATTACTTTATAATATTTTCAGCAACTAATTTACTCATGTATTCCTCCTTCAAAATTCGCTGAGGATCTATAACCAGCCTGATGCTTTACATCAGGTGTTGGAAAACATTCTCTAGATCTTAAATATTTTAGGTTTTGTGGGCTATATACAGTTTCTGTAGCTTCTTCTCCTATTCCTCCTTTAACAACCTTTCAAAATATAAGCACCATTATTACCTTACAGGTCATACAAAAACAGGCTGAGAGCCCTGTCTGATCTGTGAGCCATTGTTTGCCAGTCCCTGCTCCACCTCTTCCTCTTCACCGGATAGGAGGCACATTTTTGAGTAAGTCACTCCTTTGAATCAACTGTTGGTCGCCGTGATCTTGTCTTTACTCTCCTACCTATAATAAACATGACATCCAGAGAGATCCTGTCAAAACATAAGTCAAATAATATCACTCAAATCTCTTCAATGGCTTTCTCAAAACAAAAACCCAAATGCGTCCACAGCCCTAGCAACCTGGGCTCCACTTCCTTCCTGACTTCATCTCCTCACCATTTCGCTAGCTCTGCCCTCCACAATCCTTTCCTTGATTGTCTGGGTTCGCTCTTGCCTCAGTGCGTCCCACTGAACTGTTGCCTCTGCTTCAAACATTCATTCCCCAGATACGCACCTTGCTCTCTACCACAACTACCTTCTGTTCTTTCTTTAATTCCATCTTTCCCATAAAGCCTTGATCACTTAATTTTAAACTGCAAGTTCTCCCCACCACCCGACAATCTCTATCTTCCTCTCCTGCTTTCTAGTTCTTTCTAGCACTTACCTGGTGTACTAGTAATTTTATCCATTTAATTTTTATTTATGTTTATACTTACATATTTGCTTAGTTGTTTAGTTTTGCCTCTCCCACCCTCCAAATGGAGGGGATATTCTTCTGTGTTTGCTCACTCTATATTCCCTGAACATACCTATGCAACATACTGAAGAACAATGTTTGAAATTTGGTAAGGAATCAATACAATTTTTGACTGAGTGAACAAATATGTACATAAATTAGCAAACAAATCTTCAGCATTTCTGAATTGAGGATTGATGAGAAGAGGAAGGCAAATGGTTGGTACAGAGTCTGAAAGAGACAGGATTTGGAGTTCTCAGATATCTACCCCAATATATGAATTTTTGTTCAAGTAGTTTTAGTGGCAGAGCTGGGAGTTAAGATTAAGGACACAAACCATCAAGATTTTTATCATGCATTCTATAGAGTTCTTTTTAAGTGTGTATAGTATCATTGAAAATATATACAGCATATACACTTCTATTTGATGCTCTGCAAGAGCCCCTCGAGATAGGGATAGCAAGTATCGGTATCCTCCCTTCATGAGAAGCTTAATTTGTTCAAGGTTAGATCATAATTTAATTGTAAATGTGAAACTAGACTCAGAGTTTTTGAGCAGTTCTTCCCCAGAAGCCCACAACATTAATAAGACCCAAAAAAATCCATTCAGCTTCTGATGATGCACACACTACAGACTCATTTATGGGTCATCCATATTAATGGAGAGAACAATTGATTAATACAAAGCAAGAGGAATGTTGTCCTCCATTAATATTAATGGAAAAAAGTGGGCACCAATACCTTCAAGATAGCTTGAGCCCATCCTATCTGTGTTATGAGCAGGGGCATGTTTCGCCAGGATGTCTTTCTCTGTTACTCTGAGGAATTCCCATAAAATATAATGATATTTATTGGAACAGATTAGGGACATTTGGGTGATTAGGAGTCCTGCAGGATGATTTTTCCAGAAGCTCTTGACCACAAAGTGAAGACCGCTGGTTTGGACACTTTCAGCTATGAAGGACTTGTTTGAATCTTAATTTTCACAGTGGATGAAATGAGCTTATTTCACCTCTGCAGCCTTTCATATACTGTTATCCAATCTTTATTTTGTGTTTAGGAAGACTTTTAGAAATTAAAAATCAAGATAAAAATGACAACTTAAATGATACATAGAATATTTTGTTGACTTACATGAGCATGCAGAATTAAATATGACCTAGTTCAATTGTTTGTTCTATTTTAATGTTTTATGTTAGAGTGGGACCTTCAAGGAGCCAGAAATAAGAATTCACATATCCTATTTGGAACTGCAGCCCACACACACCTTCAGTTACCAGTTCTGCTCATTCGATAGAATCATCTTCAGGTACTACTGTTTTCTATGTATTTGGTATGTATCTCACTTAGTTTTAAGAATTTTTGAGATACCTCTTAATATGCAGTGCTCCAATTCCAATCTTGCCAAATCCTGTACCAGTTACATAGAACAGAAGGCTTTCATTTCTGCTTATTTCTCTGTGTTCTTCCGAATCCAATGAAAGAATGAAGGAATGCCAATGAGAAGATCAGGTTTCTTATTCCAAATCTACCATAAAATAGGTGTGTCCCCTTGGGAAAATCATAGTTACTCTGGGCCCCTTTCCTTTTGTTTATTTTGACAGAGTTGTACTAAATAATCCAAAATGACATGTGTACTCTGCAATAATGCTTAGATGTTATGACAATGTTATGATGTTATGACAAAAGACAATGACACAGGAGGCTGTGCAACATGTTTTTAGAGCTGCCTCTATTTTTCAGATGAAAAGATGACAGGGCACAGTGGAAGTAGATGATTTGATCAGAGGCTCCAAAGTAAATGGAGCTAAACCACATGTTTCCTTTTTTACAGAAGCTCATTTGGCCAAAATGTAGGTTGCTCAATATTAAGCTGTGAAGCATATTATCAAAATGTTTTAAGAGAGGCTGTCCTTACAGGATCTCCAATTAATAGCAGGAAGTTTGGAAATTCTTAGAAGATCATCTGACCTTGTTAGATTTATAGCTCTATTTTTATGCCAGGTAATTGTCTGAACTTTTGAATGTGTCACTCAACTAAAATTCTGACCCTCTTTAGGTTCTTCTCATTGCTACCTGAACTTTATGACAGATAAGATTTTTTTCTAGAGTACATTGAGGTTTTTATATTCTCATATAAGAAAGAGACTCAGAGAGTCAGGGTTAAGTAAGTATAAGCCCTCATTCTTAGAGTGGGATCAAGCTCCTTGAAATTTAATCATTATGAGACAAATTTCCTCAAAATGGAAAAGTGAGTTATTCAGGTTTTTAATACTAAATAAGTATTTATATGTTTACTTGTAAAACATGTATTTATTGTATCTACTAGATATTTATTGTATCTACTGCATTCTCTTTGGGAAATATAAAGCCATTTGAAACGTAGGTTATTCATTTTTTTTGTTTTTCCACAAAGACTGTGACCTTCTGAGCAGGAGCTATATTTCACTAACATTTAGAACCAGCACCTAACACAGGGTCTAGGACACAATTAAGTGTGAAATAGATGAACGAACACATTCTTAAGAGCCAGGACATGAGCAAATAGAAAATTTTCATTTCCAGCCACAAATTGGCAACTGACATATAAATGTACAAACAACAAATGCTCCAGCAATTCAAAGAAGGCATAAAAGTTCATAAGGGGATATCCATAAGAGAAGCCATTTGAAGAAGGGAGAGATGGCTTTTGAATTAACCAGAGGAAGAGTCACAGAAAAACTAGTCTTTGGTCTAAGCTTGAGTTTAAATCAGTATTTGCAATGCAGTGTTATTACAGAAGAAAGTAATGATATAAACTCACTATATGGAGACAGAGTTATGAGGGTTGGCCAAGATCCAAAAGCAGGCATATTGTGGAATCAGAATTTCAATTAAGGCCTAATGAACTATTTTTTAAAAATCCCTTTCTGCTGATTATCATGTTGCCTTTGATAGTTACTTTTTTGTTGACTGATAGAAACTGGTCTCAGATTGAGGATGGAAAAATAAGGACACTGAGGACTGGTGAAATGTATCTAAATGGCACACTATGGAATAAATGGTCTCCTGTCCTGCTCTTATCAAAAGGTTTGGTGTAAAAGAATAACTGTAACTGAGGAGAGTTACAGCAAAATGACAGTCTAGGAAGCTCCAAAAAAAAAAAAACAAATCAGAAACTGGCTGAACTAGCTTACTAGAAGCTCTGGAAAACAGTCAGAAGTTTGCAGCAAAAAAGCAGATGTCCAGTCGAAAAAGATGTCCAAAACAGGAAATTGTGTTGGCATTTTCACTGGCCCTTAAACCATCCCATTCTTCCCACCACTTCCTACTGTGGCATGGTTTTGGCCTGGAAGAGGTGGAAGCTCAGTTACCAGCTCCTCACCTCAAACTGCGAGCACAGCAGACCTTACCTGTAATGTTCTACCTTGTCAGATGGCTACCTGAAGGACTGGTCTCTGTTGTACCTCATTTAGATCTTAGATGGAAAATGTGTCCGGTGCTGCTCAGGAGACCTGTAAGGAGACCACTGATTTGCAGCTGCCTGTGGCAAGAGATCACAGGCAGGGACCTGCAATAGGCCATTTAAGGCCAGAGGAGGCTGGGGTGAGACTCTGGGAAATTAAGACATTTGATAGTAGGTGTGTATAGGGAGGATTGAGAAGGCCACACGCAGGCTCAGCGGAGATGTATGCACAAAAAAAACCTGAGAACTTAAGCTTTAACCTTGGGCTGATCCTCAGGCTCAAAGAAAGCCAG
The DNA here is from genome assembly GCA_032199065.1 of Smutsia gigantea. Taxonomy (NCBI): domain Eukaryota; kingdom Metazoa; phylum Chordata; class Mammalia; order Pholidota; family Manidae; genus Smutsia; species Smutsia gigantea. The sequence continues at coordinate 12,601 of JAVSCE010018453.1, read as the reverse complement.
CTTTCTGCCCCCCAGGAGACAGTTCTCAGAAAATGGGAGACCTGGCTATTTTTCAAATGCCCAGTTTTCAACAAGAAAAAAATTCATGAGGCATACAAAGAAAACAGGACCCATTCAAAGGAACTGAGTAAACTTCTCATACAGTTACAACATGGATGAAACTTGAAACAGCTTTGCTAAATAAGCCAGATGCAAAAGGACAAACATCATATGATTGTGCTTAGCTGATATTTAGAATAGGCAAATTCAGAGAAACAAAATGGAATAGTAGCTAGGAGGGGCTGGAATGCATGTGTATTGGCATGCTGTCTAATGGGTGTAGGTTTCACTTTGGGATAAGCACAGAGTTCTGGAGATGGATGGTGGTGATGGCTGCATACCACTGTGAATGCCCTTAATGGCAATGATTGTACACTTAAAATTTTATGTATATTTTGCCACAATAAAAAAGAAGCAATGTGTGTTTGAAGCACAGTTTTCATATACAATACAAAAAACATGATCCATGAAAGAAAATAATTGATAATTTGGACTTTATTAAATTAAAAATATTCACTCTATGAAAGACAAATGTTCAAAGAATGGAAAGTAAGCCCCTGACTAGAAGAATATATGTCCAAAACATATATCTGAAGAAAGATTTGCATGCAGAATAGTCCAAGAAGTAGTAACACTTCACAGTAAGAAAACAAACTCCCCAAATTAAAATAAACAAGTCAGTATGAATAGACACTTCACCAAATACTATATATCTATATATAAATGAGACAAAAGCATGTAAAATTGCTCAACATTGGGGAATCATTGAAAAGTGGTATGTACATTTGGGAAAGGCAAATTAAAACAGCAGTGAGATACCCTACACGTCTGTTAGGATGGCTAAATACCAAAAACTGACAATGAGTCAGGGACTGTGGGTTTAGGCAGAGTAGGGTGAGAGCCTCCGGAGAAAAAGCAGAGCAAGATAATTACAGTCAGAACAATGTAACAATGTGCAAAGAAGTCCCTATCGAAACTCTGTATTAAGCATTATGCAAAGTCACGCTGATTCTCTAGGGTAAAGATACCAGACTAGGAATATAGACATCTTCAGTAAGATCAGTTAAAGCTCAAAAAGCCAGAAGCAACTTGGCCTGGAATGTTTCAGTGTTCTGCAAATTAAGAACAGCATCTCAGCCTAACCTGTGACTTCACTGTATCAATTAGATCATGACAATGTAAAATTTACCTTAGCCTGCTAAAAGGCTCAGCTTATTTTAATTGTAGCTATGTGCTGTTTTCCCTTCTCTAATCCTAATCAAGTAATCTGCAACCTGGGCAAAAGACTAATTTGGTAAGCAATTCCAACTGTAAACAGCCCTAGCAAACAGACAACCCAGCCCACCATGGGGGCAGGATAGGTGGTACAAGTCTGCACCCCAAGCCCTTTACCCACATTCCTGAAAATCCTCAACCGACTATAATTCCCCTAGACAATGAACCACAGTGGGCTCTCTTGTCCCCTCCTGGCATGAGCCAGGAGCTCTGTCTTCTGACTTATCTTTAAAAAAAGCCTATTTCTGGCTTTCCTACCTTGAGTGTTTGCTAAATTCATTCTTCGACTCCACAAACAAGAACCCCGGCATCTAAACGGCTAGGGGTGTGGACTCGTTAAGTGGTCAAAAGTATCTTTGATGAGACATTAAGTTTCTTCTTATCAGTCTTCCAGGTAGTTATGCAAAATTAACAAGAAATTTACTGCTCTGGTTCCCTCCCAGAATAGCAGCTTCCCGGTTTGGGAGCATATCAATTAAGACTGTCTGCCCTCCCTCCAAGGTGGGCTGAGTTATATTGTCTGTTTGCTAAAGAGTATGTTAAGAATCTTACTTCCTAACTTCTTGGTTTTTTAAAAATGCAATTTTGGCTTTAAGATGGAATCTTCCTGTCTTTATTATGCTGTTTATAGCTGGGCCTTTTAGCAGGCTAGAGTAAATCTTACAAAGGCATAATCTAATTGACACAATGAAGACATTGGCTGTGCTCAGATACTTTATCTGGGGAATATTTAAACATTCCAGGCCAAGTTGCTCCTGGCTTTTTGAGCTTTAACTGATTAACTCATTAATTCTGGGTCTTTATTTAGTGGGCTTTCCTGGCCTTATTCTCTTTCCACCCTGCTCATATCTATTTTCCTGCCTAATATTAATTCCTATAAATAACTATGGAATAAAGCCTGATTAGAGAACAAAAGGGGAAAATCGTATTTAGATTGAAGGAGAAAAGAAAAACAATATAAAAAATGTATAAATTGTGCAATTGTGGAGAAATTATACATTTTTATTATTTCTCTGTTTATATCAGACAATGCTCCTGTATGAGATTAAGTCACTTAATTTATTCTGATTTCCACAGTCAGGGGGACCTACTCAGCCTCTGTTCACCAGAGACAGATAAAGTGCACACTGGGCAGTACCCTTTGTGAGGCTCTATCTGTGAAAACCGTAACATTGCTCAAACCCCATGTGTGCTCAAAATCTCTGTAACGTGTTTTGTAGAAGTAGTTTCCTGGCAATTCTGTGCCTGAAATTTCTGAGCAATTTGACACTCCAGTTTATCCCTGGAGGCCACTATTAGTCACTCAATTATAAAAAAAAAAATAGAGATAGTATGTGTGTCTATATAGTATGCATGCTGAGTAATAATCGAGAGGAGGAACATTTTCACAAACTGGTAATGGGGAAGTGTCTTGCCAATGGGTTTCAGCCCGGGAAATTTGCTATGGATTCAATGTGACCAAAGAAAATGACAGCAAACGTTCTTTGGGGTGAAAGAGTTTATTACCCAGCTTGTTCTTCTGGCAGTAGTAGGTCGAGCACTAGTGTCTCTGCCTCCATCCAGAGCACTGGGCCGAGTTCTCTATATAGTGCAATAATAGCTTATTGCCTAAAGGTGTGGAAGCGGTAGCCTAGCAACAAGCCAGTTACTTCATCAGGTGGTTTAAATTCAGTGAGGATCTTGGCCATAGGAACCCCAACTTCTCCATAATCCCTATTCTCAAACTCTTGCTTTTTCTTAAAAAAAAAACAAAAAAACCCCAAAAACAGTCAATACTATTTCTAAGGGTCAAAAAGTATGTATTACAAAAAGAGAGAAAAGATTATAGATCAATGCCCACTCTCCATGAAGTATCTGTCTCAGCTGAGAAATGAATATGAAGATCACTCTAAATAAAAGATAAAAGATGTTACAGCTTTTGGAGTAAAATATGAAGCCAGTCACAATGTGATGTATCAAGTTTAACCAGATTAACCCATGGGATAAATAGGGGCTTGGTTTTTGTTATATTTGAACAAAGAACTGATCTTAAAAAAATAAGATTTTATATGAAAAGAGTCTTCCAGGGGTTCAAAAAGGAAAATTCAGTTTCCTTTTAGGTAATCTCTATTACACACCTGCAAAGATTTGGAAAATGCTTTCCCCTGGGCAACAAAAAGCAGAGCAATATCAGCATTCTGTGAAGATGCACCAACTTTCTTATTAGTTGAAGTTTTTGTTTTTTTCTTTCATTTCAATCCAGACTTTGCTCAGAAAATATGCTTTCCATTAGGATGTACGTAAATCACTTTCTTAATATACCATTCATTAGATTAATGTTAGTATTAGACCTTTGTAGAGCACATATGTGTCTCAGACATTTTTCCAGAAATGCATTTTGTAACACATGTATTTCTAATCCATAACTGCAAAGGTTTAAAAACCTGAGCTTCGGAGGAGACCTTAGAAACATGTTTGCTGCAATGAATTTTTCACTCTCTTGCCTAATTAGCCTCCCACAATTGTATCTCTTTTCCAGGAAATGAGATCGAAATCAAAATAAAAGCTTTGTCTAGTTGAAGCAATTATTTTGATCTGTTGAGATAAACAGGCAGTTTTGTTCCATGTCTGTTGGGTATAAACTCCTTCTCCGCATACACTGACTTTCCTGGTAACCCTGAAAGAATATAGAGATGGTGTCTTGCTTGACGGTTTCAGCCCCAGGCAAGTTCACTATGGATTCAGTGAGACTGAGAAATGACAACAGAATATTCTTGGGGTAAAAGAGCTTATATCCAGCTTTATTCCCATGGCAGTAGGTTGAGCACTAGAATCACATCTGCATCCAGCAGTCTGCAGGTCCATAATCCACCTCTGTCTCTGCCTCTGCCCAGAGCACTGGGCAAAGCTCCTTATATAGTGACTCAGTCAATAATAGCTCATTGCTATGGGTGTGGAAGCATTAGCCTAGCAATAGGCCAATTACATCATCAAGCATTTTAGGGTTAGGGTCAGGGGAGGGACTTGGCCATAGGAATTTCCATTCTCCCCACAGTATACACACACACACACACACACACACACACACACACACACACACACACACAATATATGTATTTGTGTATGTGTATACATATAATTGGAATTCCAGAAAAAGAAGAAAGAGGAACAGAAGAGATAGTTAAAGTAAAATGGCTGAAATTTTTCTAAGTTTAATGAAAAGCATCAAATCACAAATGCAGGAAGATCAGACAACATCAAGCAGAATAAATACATAAAAAGAAAAAAAAAGAAAAAAATCCAATCCCTACACACCTAGCCATATTATTTTCAAACTCCTGATAATTAAAAACAAAGAAACAATCTTGAAAGAAGCCTGGGGGGAGGGGACACTTTATTGTATAATGTAGGGAAGGAAAAATTGTTTTTCCTCTATCCATCTTAGTTTCATTGTCTGGGGCTCTAGATAATAGACTGACAAAAAGCATATTAACAAGAGAAAAACAAAAGTTTAAGAACATGTGCATTGTGCCTACACCTTGAAGACTAAGTGACTAACCAGTATAACTCAAAAGGGTGGTTAACTTGGGATGACACAGCATCTCAACAAAAGAACAATACATTTTTAGAGATAAGACAAGACAAAGGAAAAGAACTTTGAGTTTATAGGGCAGCATGTGTGGGAAGGTAAATCTATAGAGAAACTAATGGAAGATATGGGTTAATAAAGTTTGTTATGTAGATTCCTCTGGTGAAGTCTCTGGGTCTAGAGTTGTCTTTGGTAACTGACTTCTGTCCTTCCTGGTAGAAAAGGGAAGGGGGACATCTTTAAATCTTATGTCCTGCTTTTAGGTACATAAAGGGAGGATAGAAAGCTTTTCTTGTACCTGTTTCTTCTCAGTTTCCTCCTGCTAAAAATAATCCTTATGACAAAGTGTTATGTTTTGGGGTAACGTATTATGCTAACCTTCAACAGGGAAAAGAAAAATTAAATGAGACTTCTCATCAGAGACCTTGCAAGCAAGAACAGAATGGAGCAACATACTTAAAGTGTTAAAAGAAAATAAAATACCAATGTTGAATTTATATCCAGATAAATTATCCTTCAAAAACAAAGGAGAAATAAAGACTTTCTCAAACAAAAATTTTGAGGGAATTCATCACCAGCAGACTTTCCCTGTAAGAATGTTAAAAGAGGAGGAGAAAAAAATGGCGGAGTAGGAAGGCAAGGCAGAAACCTCCTCCCAAAAACACATAAAACAAAAAAATACAGCAAATACAAGTAAACCTGAAAATGACCTGAAGACTACAGGACTCCTTACATCTGGGAAAGAAGAGAATATCTCACAGAAAAGGGTAAAGTGGTAAAGCCGATTGAGCAGGACTCAAGTCCTTCCCCCACCACAGACCACAGGTGGGAGAAGAAGGAAGGGAGAAAGGAGTGGGTAGGAACCCAGGATCACTGAATACCTGGCCCTGGACATATGCTCCGGGAGCATGATCCCACATGGTGTTCTGGTGATTAGCAGGGCTGGACAGCAATGACAGGTGGAACACTTGGGGAGGCTGAGATCTCAGCCGCTGGTGGAGGACAGGAAGACTCCACCTGTTCCCAAAGACAAAAACAAAGTGGGCAGTATTGGCAAGTATTGGACGGAGTTCTCTTCTCAGGAGAAAGGGTAGGTGGATGATACCTCCCCAGCCCTCCCTCAGTCCAAATGGTGGGGAACTCTCAGGAGCCCCAGATGCCCATCTTCTCACTGGCAACACAGCCCTGACGCTCCTTCTTGCAGCATGTGCAGTCAGCAGACAACCCACTTGGTCCAGCAGTACTGTCAGGCTTTGCTGCCAGGCAGGCAGAGGGAGACCCACCCAGCTTTCCTGGTTCTGTTTCAGCCAAACCGGGGAGGTGCCTGCAGGAGCCAGCCCCAAGAGCTCCTTCTTCCTTGCAGGTGCTGGGTCCTGCACAATGAGCCTGGGGAGAGCCACACATCAGCCCACCCACACCATTAACCCTGCAACCCCCACTATTGCTGCAAGCCAGGCAAAGGGCTGCCTCACCCACAGCAACTCCAGCAGAGACTGCTATGCTATCACAAAGGCACGGCCAAAGCAAACTGTCTAGAATGAGACCACTACAAACCAAAGGGAAAGGTGGCCCCACCCACTGCATGCCAACAGCTGGGGCTTCTGCACTAGAAAGTAGAGTCTTAAGCTTCTGGGGCCCATAGGATGCCTTCTTCACAAAGCTATCACTCCATAGGGTACACTGAAAAAATGAGGCACAAGAATTTACTCCAAACAAAACTACAAGACAAAATACCAGAAAGAGGACTGAGAAAAACAGAAATCATCAATCTTCTTGATAAAGGCTTCAAATTAAAAGTTATAACCATGCTCATAGATCTACAGAAAAATATTTAAGATCTCAGGGAGGACCTCAACAAAAAGACAGATGACCTGCAAAAGAATCATTCAGAGCTGAAGAATACAGTACCTGAAATGAAACATACAATGAAAGGATTTAATAGCAGACTTTCACAGGTTGAAGAAGTTGTAAATGATTTGAAAATTAGAGAACAAAAAAACAGTGAAGCTGAAAAACAGGAAAAAGGATCTCTAGAAATGAAAGAATAATAAAGGAGCTGTGTGACCAATCCAAATTGAACAATATTCCCATAATAGGGGTGCCAGAAGGAGAGGAAGGAGACAAAGGGATAGAAAGTCTCTTTGAGGAAAATTGTTGAAAACTTTTCCAACCTGGGAAAGAAAATAGACACTCAGGTCATGGAAGTGCAGACTTTCCATGATCCTTCTGCCATTATTTGTTGTTTGTCTTTTGGGTGTTAGCCATCCTAACTGGTGTGAGGTGATATCTCATTGTGGTTTTAATTTGCATTTCTCTGATGATTAGTTATGTGGGGCATCTTTTCATGTACCTGATAGTCATCTGAATATCTTCTTTGGAGAAGTGTCTGTTCAGCTCCTCTGCTCATTTTTTAATTAGATTGTTTGCTTTTTGTTTGTTGAGGTGCGTGAGTTCTTTATATAATTTGGGTGTCAACCCCTTATGAGATATGTAATTTATGAATATATTCTCCCATAATGTAGGGTGTTTTTTTCCTACAGATGATGCCATTTGCTGTACAGAAATTTTTAGTTTGATATAGTCCCACTTGTTCATTTTAGCTTTTGTTTCCCTTGCTCAGGAATATATGTTTATGAAGAAGTTGCTCATGTTTATGTCCAAGAGATTTTTACCTATGTTTTTTTCTAAGAGTTTTATGATTTCATGACTTACACTCAGGTCTTTGATCCATTTTGAGTTTACTTTTGTGTATGAGTTTAGACAATAATCCAGTTTAATTCTCTTACATGTAGCTGTCCAGTTTTGCCAACACCAGTGGTTGAACAGGCTGTCATTTCCCCATTGTATATCCATGGCTCCTTTATCGTACATTAATTGACCATATATGCTTTGGTTAATATCTGGGCTCTCTAGTCTGTTTCATTGGTCTATGGGTCTGTTCTGTGCCAGTACAAAATTGTTTTCATTACTGTGGCTTTGTAATAGAGCTTGAAGTCAGGGAGTGTAATTCTCCCTGCTTTATTCTTCTTTATCAGGATGGCTTTGGCTATTCAGGGTCTTTTGTGGTTCCATATGAATTTTAGAACTATTTGCTCTAGTTCATTGAAGAGTGCTGTTGCTGTTTTGATAGGTATTGCATTGAATCTATAGACTGCTTTAGGCAGGATGGGCATGGCATGATGTATTTAATGCAATGAAGCAGAAGGGCCTTGAACCAAGAGTACTTTATCTGGCAAGATTATCATTTAAATTTGAACTAGGGATTAAGCAATATCCAGATAAGCAAAAGCTGAGAGAATTTCCCTACCACAAACCATCTCTACAGTGTATTTTGGAGCGACTGCTGTATATGGAAGTGTTCCTAAGGTTAAATAGCTGTCACCAGAGGTAATCAAACCTTAGTAAAGAAAGTAGGATAGTTAGTTACAAAGCCAATGCAAAATTAAACAACTATCCCTAAACTCAATCAAGGTATAGACAAAGAGTACAGAATATGATACCTAAAATATAAATAATGGAGGAGGAAGAAAAATGATGCAAAAAAAGAACCTTTAGATTGTGTTTGTAATAGCATATTAAGTGAGTTAGTTAGACTCTTAGATAGTAAGGAAGTTAACCTTGAACATTTGGTAACCACAAATCTAAACCGTGTAATGCCAATAAGTACATACCTATTGATAATCACCTGAAATGTAAATGAACTGAATGTACCAACCAAAAGACATAGAGTCACTGAATGAATTAAAAAAGAGACCCATCTATGTGCTCCCTACAAGAGACTCACTTTAAACCCAAAGACATACACAGACTAAAAGTGAAGGTATGGAAAAAGATATTTCATGCAACTAATAGGGAGAAAAAAGCAGGAGTTGCAGTACTTGTACCAGACAAAATAGACTTCAAAACAAAGAAAGTCGCAAGAAACTAAGAAGAACATTACATAATGATTAAGGGGTCAATCCAACCAGAAGATATAACCATTGTAAATATATATGTGCCCAACACAGGAGCACCTACATTTGTGAAACACATACTAACAGAATTAAAAGGGGAAATAAAATGCAAGGCATTCATTCAAGGAGACTTCAACACTCCACGCACTCCAAGGGACTGATCAACTAGACAGAAAATAAGTAAGGAGACGCATTAGAACAGATGGACCTAACAGACATCTACAGAATTCTACACTCAAAGCAGCAGAATACAGATTCTTCTCAAGTGCACATGGAACATTTTCAAGAATAGAACATATACTAGGCCACAAAAACAGGCTCAGTAAATTAAAAAAGATTGAAAGTGTACTACCCAGTTTCTCTGACCACAAAGGCATGAAACTAGAAATAAATTACTCAAAGAATATGAAAAATCCCACAAATATATGCAGGCATCACAACATGCTCCTAAATAACCAATGGATCTATGACCAGATAAAAACAGAGATCAAGCAATATATGGAGACAAATGATAATTCAACACTGCAAAATCTGTGGGATGCAGCAAAGGCCATTCTAAGAGGAAAGTATATTGCAATTCAGTTCTACGTCAGGAAACAAAAACATTCCCATATGTGCAGTCTAAACTCACAATTAACGAAACTAGAAAAAGAAGAACAAACGAGGCCCAAAGTCAGTAGAAGGAGGGACATAATAAAGTTTAGAGCAGAAATAAATAAAATTGTGAAGAATTAAACAATAGAAAGAATCAAAGAAAGCAAAAGCTGGTTCTTTGGGAACATAAACAAAATAGAAAAACCCGTAGCCAGACTTATCAAGAAAAAAAGAAAGTCTACACACATAAAGAGAATCAGAAATGAGAAAGGAAAAATCACTACGGAAATCACAGGAATACAAAGAATTATTAGAGAATACTATGAAAAACTATATTCCAACAAACTGGATAACCTAGAAAAATGGAAAACATTCTAAGAATATACAACCTTCCAAGGCTGACCCAGAAAGAAACAGAAAATATGAACAGATCAATTACCAGCAATAAAATTGAATTGGTAATCGAATTTTATCAAACATTTAGTGAAGACCTAATACCCATCCTCCTTAAAGTTTTCCAAAGAGTATGAGAAGAGGGAATATTTCCAAACTCATTCTATGAAGCCAGCATCACTCTAATACCAAAACCAGGCAAAGACACCACAAAACAAGAAAATTACAGACCAATATCCTTGATGAACATAGATCCAAAAATATTCAACAAAATATTAGCAAACTGAATTCAAAAATACATCATAATCAAGTAGGATTTACTCCAGGGATGCAAGGATGGTACAACATTCAAAAATCGATCAACATCATCCACCACATCAACAAAAAGAAGGACAAAATCCAGATGGTCATCTCCATAGACGCTGAAAAAGCATTTGACAAAATTCAACATCCATTCCTGATAAAAACTCTCAACAAAATGGATATAGAGGGCAATACCTCAATATAATAAAGGCCATTTATGACAAACCCATAGCCAACATTATACTAACCAGCAAGAAGCTGAAAGCTTTTCCTTTAAGTTCGGGAAGAATACAAGGATGCCCACTCTCCCCACTTCTATTCAACATAGTACCGGAGGTGCTAGCCACGGCAATCAGACAACACAAAGAAATAAAAGGCATCCAGATTGGTGAGGAAGAAGTTAAACTTTCCCTGATTGCAGATGAATTGATATTGTACATAAAAACCCTCAAAGATCCACTCCAAAACTACTACATCTAATATCTGAATTCAGCAAAGTTGTGGGATACAAAATTAATACACAGAAATCTGTTGCATTCCTATACACTAACGATGAACTAGCAGAAAGGGAAATCAGGAAAACAATTCCATTCACAGTTCCATCAAAAAGAATAAAATATCTAGGAATAAAGCTAACCAAGGAAGTAAAAGACCTGTACTCTGAAAACTACAAGACACTCGTGAAAGAAATGAAACAAGATACCAATAAATGGAAACACATCCCATGCTCATGGATAGGAAGAATTAACATTATCAAAATGGCCATCCTGCCTAAAGCAATCTACAGATTCAGTGCAATTCCTATCAAATCACCTTCAGTGAACTAGAGCAAATTATTCTAAAATTCATATGGAATCTCGAAAGACCCTGAATAGCCAAAGCAATCCTGAGAAGGAAGAATAAAGCAGGGGGGATTATGATGCCCAACTTCAAGCTCCACTACAAAGCCACAGTAATGAAGACAATTTGGTACTGGCACAAGAAAAGAACCATAGACCAATGGAACAGACTAGAGAGCCCTGATATAAACCTAGGCATATGTGGTCAACAATACATGATAAAGGAGCCATGGACATACAATGGGGAAATGACAGCCTCTTCATTAGCTTGTGTTGGCAAAACTGGACAGCTACATGCAAGAGAATTAAACTGGATTATTTAACCCCATACACAAAAGTAAACACAAAAGGGATCAAAGACCTGAATGTAAGTCATGAAACCATAAAATCTTAGAAGACAACATAGGGAAAAGTCTCCTGTATATAAACATGAGAACTTCTTCCTGAATGCATCTCCTTGAACAAGGGAAACAAAAGCAAAAATGAACTCATGGGACTACATCAAACTAAAAAGCTTTTGTACGGGAAAGGACACTATCAACAGAACAAAAAGGCATCCTATAGTATGGTAGAATATATTTGTAAATGACATATCTGACAAGGGATAACATCCAAAATACGTAAAGAACTCACATTCTTCAACACCCAAAAAGCAAATAACCTGATTAAAAAAATTGGCAGAGGATATGAAGAGACAATTCTTCAATGAAGAAATTCAGATGGCCAACAGACACATGAAAAGATGCTCCACACCACTAATCATCAGGGAAATGCAAATTAAAACCACAATGCGATATCACCTCACACCAGTAAGGAGGGCCAGCATTGAAAAGACTAAGAGCAACAAGTGTTGGCTAGGATGCGGAGAATGGGGAACTGTCCCACACTGCTGGTGGGAATGTAAGCTAATTCAACCATTGTGGAAAGCAATATGGAGGTTCCTCAAAAAACTAAAAATAGAAATACCATTTGACTCAGGAATCCCACTCCTTGGAATTTACCCAAAGAATACAACTTCTCAGACTCAAAAAGACATATGCACCCCTATGTTTATCGCAGCACAATTTACTAGTCAACATATAGAAGCAACCTAAGTGTCCATCTGTACATGAATGGATAAAGAAAGTGTGGTATATATACACAATGTAATATATTTAGTCATAAGAAAGAAACAAACCTACCATTTGCAATAACATGGATGGAGCTGGAGGATATTATCCTCAGTGAAATAAGCCAAGTGGAGAAAGACGAGTGCCAAGTGATTTCCCTCTTTTGTGGAGTATAACAGCTAAGGAAAACTGGAGGAACAAAATAGAAGCCAACTCACAGACAAGACGCGGATAGTGGGTACCCAAGGGGGGGTGTGGGATGGAGGGTCGAGAGGGAGGGAGATGGGGATTGAGGGATATTATGTTTAGTACACATAGTGTGGGGGGTCACGGGGTAACCAGTGTAGCCAGAGAAGGCAAACAGTGAATCTGTGGCCTCTTACTACACTGATGCCCCGTGACTGCATTGGGGTATGGGTGGGGAATTGATAATATGGGTAAATGCAGTAACCACATTGTTTTTTCATGTGAATCATTCGTAAAAGTGTATATCCATAATACCTTAATAAAAAATTAAAAAGAAATTCA